>NTHP01000646.1:142701-154238 GCA_003416845.1 Oplegnathus fasciatus
GTCAGTCACATGTTCCAATACTTTTGCTCACATGAAAAATGGGTGGGTTCAAACAAAAGGTGCTATCTTCTAAGTTGTGTATCAGATCCAGATGTAAATACCTGGAAATAAAAGCTGAAATGTTGATCTCTTGTCTCATATTCATCTTTTGATGTCAAACCCAAATGTTTTCATTCTACAGCAAAAATACAGGAATTGGCCTCACCGTTCCAGTACTTTTGGAGGGGGGTGTATAAATTATTTAGTTTTCTTTGCCATCTGAAACAAAACAAGTTGCATGCATCACAGTGAATAAGGGCTTTATTTAAAATAAATGTGTCCCACCCCCCTTAAAATGGCTGCTTAGAACATGTTTAAAACATAACCCTTATACAGTGTTTATTCAATGGCTCTTTTGCAACATATAAATTGTGACTGCTGTAAAAATGTTGATTTACAGTTGATTGTTCAACCGCAACCATATGGCAACCTTTCTGACCATGACTCAATGTTGAACGAACAACTTTTGCTATCTGGGAGATGCTGGATGTTTACTGATGCTTTGTTGAAAACAAAGTGAGAGTTTGTAATTAGCAGGTTTGAGGTGAAAGTAACAAGATGTTGACACACAGGGATGTTTGATAAAAATAGCCACAGAACTACACACAGTGAATTTAGATGCTTCTTTTGTAAATTAGACATTTGAATTGACAAGCTTGGGATTCTGCGACAGTTGGATTCCTGGTAAATCCCTGGCCTGGTATCTATTTTTAAAGTGCTACCTAAAAAGCAATGGCGTGTCATTATCACTGTGTCAATTAGCTCTGCTGCAACTCCAGAAAGTACATTCAGATGATAGCGTGCATGCAATTTCTTGTCTGCTTTTGTCGAGGTTAATTTCCTTCTTCTTGTTCAGCCTCAGTGACATATAATAAATCACCCCTAATAGGTTCATAGGAGCCAAACACAAAGATACAGAAGAACGAAACTCTACTTCAAAAAACAAAGTAAAACAAAGTAGTATATTCTTCAGATTGCAGAAAGTACAAATACAAATCTGGAATAAGGAGGGTTTGGATTCAGAATGCAAGACAACAACATTTTTCCTGGGATCATAAACCTTTCATGTTACGCCCCGTCTGATGGGTTGGGATATTCCTGATTGGTCAATAATCAAAACACGGAGTCTCTGATTGGTTATTAATTAAATGGCATTACACTTTTTACTTTTTTTTCACTTTTTACCCACTTGAAGACACTATTACTCGAACAAACTTTCTTACTGTCGCTAGGCAACATACCTGTCTGACTAAACCTTATCCCAGATTCCTGCGGAAAGGCTTTCACTGTCTCTCGCTAATGATGGCTAATGAGGTGCTAATCAGCAAACTTCCCAGCCTCTGCACAGCAAAGTGTCCTTGGTTCCCACCATGTTCGTGTGTTGCTTCCTTTGACCATAACTCAGTTTTTGCGTAGATTAAAATAAACACATCTCAGGTCATGCAGATAATATGGTTACTTTGATTAAAAATAAAACACATCTAGGTTATGAAATTGATCATGTACGTAATTCCTTCACCACTTCCTTCAACACTTTCTCTTTCTCACACACACACACTTCTCATTGGTGCCATTATGAAAGCAGATGCCGTCATCCATTACCTACTGCTATTTTTCCTGTGGCTCCACAGACAGCATTGGTTTAGAGAGGGGTCCTACCTCTCATTAACACACCTTGACAGTTGGGGTGGTAATCCCAGCCAAATCAGTCAAACCTAATTGGTCTAAGCCTGTAGAAAATATAGCGTTAACGTATTAACGATTCCCCAGGGGAGATGGAGAGAGTACTATAAAATGCAAACAGTGTGAGAATGAAATTCAGCTTCCTCCAGTTTTAACATGGAGGTTAGTGAAGGCCTCTGATAGTTAGCTTTTGACTTATATATTATATTATATATATTTGTAATGTAAAAGAGGCCTACTGAATTAGTTACAAGTACTCATTTTAGTACATTTATATTCACTTCCTCTCCCATTCACTTCAGTTGAAGCCTGTACGATGCACAAATTCAAGCTTGCGTTTCCTTTTTCAGTGTAATCTCCAGCCGGCCCCGGCACACTCACAGGTCAGAGTTCCCCTTTGTTCAACTTTGAACATGCGGATTAACTAAAACCAGAAAATTTGACCATATTACACCAATTTTAGCTTCACTTCATTGGCTCCCTGTCCATGTCAGATCGGACTTTAAGGTGCTTCTGATGACTTATAAAATTGTAAATGGGCTCGCCCTTTAATATCTGTCTGATCTCATTAAACCTTATGTCTCATCCCGTGCTCTCCGCTCTCAGAACAGAGGGCCCCTGTTTGTCCCCAGAGTTAAAAGGAAGTCAGCTGGCTGCAGGGCCTTTTCCTGTCATGCCCCCTTCTTGTCAAAAATGACATAATTAAAGCCAAACTCAGATATAAAGATACATTTGAACAGGAATTTAGCAACATGAATACAAGACAAGCATTTCAAACAGTAAAGACCCTCAATGGGTGTGACCCAAGACCCACCCTCTCCACAATAACTGACCCAGTCCCCTTTGCTAAAGACTTGAACACTTTCTATGCCCGAGATGCTATTGTGTGTGAAGAGCTGCTGAGAGCTCTACCTGTCCCAGAATCACCACATCCTGCACCCTTCATGCAGGAAGATGTACAGCGACAGCTGAGCCACTGCAAACTGGGCAAGGCCCCAGGACCTGACGGCATCCAGGCACGGGTGTTGAAGGCCTGTGCTATGGAGCTCTCTCCCATTCTCCACTCACTCTTCTCTGAATCCTACAGGATCTCAACAGTTCCCACCCTCTGGAAAACATCCACTATCATCCCGGTGCCAAAGAAATCCTGCCCCTCAGAACTCGATCATTATCGGCCGATAGTAATTATGAATTACTTACCTCAATAATTATAAAGTGCCTAGAAAAGCTGATGTCTTTAGCCACTTCCTCTACTGTACACCCTGTACACTAATGACTGCCCTAGCCTATCTCCTATCACCACATATTTTAAGTACTCTGATGACACTGCCATACTTGCCCTTCTTAATGGCAGTAACTCTGTGATGACCTGTCAACACTCCATCTCTCATTTCATTCAGTGGTGTAACAATAACTGTCTACATCTGAACCTTAATAAGACAAAGGAACTGGTTATCAGTACCCCAACACACACTGCACTTTTCTGAATCCCAATTCCATCAACGGAGAGACAGTCCAGCAGGCTGACAGCTTCAAATACCTCAGAATCACACTGGACAATAACATTCAGTTTTGACCACACCATTGACATCCACAAACGCTGCCAGCAAAGACTCCCACTTGCTCCCCACCTTCTGTTACTGCTTTACAAAAGCATAGGTCAATCCATAATATTCCACTACTCCCCCTGTTTTCATGCTGTCTGTCTCCAACAAGAACAATCATTGGTCTCCCAACCCCCAGCATCCCAGATCTCAATAACAAAGCCATACTTGCATGTCACTAACCACAGCACATGACCCCGGACACCCCTCAACCCATTTTCTTCTCTACTCCCATCAGGGCACAGATACAGGACACTGAGGTAGAAAAAGACATTTTAGCCAAAGTTTTGTCCCCTCTCCCATTGCAGTTCTTAATTCCATAACTCGCTAGTTACAATAACACAGTATGTATTCTATATTTATGTTGTATGTTAATGTGCCTATGTTCTGGAGGCACACATAATGCACTCTGCGGAAACGAATTCCTCCTTTGGGGACAATCAAATCTATTTATCTATCTATAAAATTGTGAAGATCCTTGCCCAGGAAAAGCACAGGTATTAATAACATTAACAATAGCTGTGCTCTGTTCCAAGAGTCTCCCACTAAGCCATGACAGTGTCACAGTGGGCCAGCATGCACAATACCAGCACCCTGAAACTGAAGCAGCTAAATGAAATGAACATTATTATTTATGCCTGTGCTTTTCCTACTGTAACATGTCGAAATGTCTGATGTTAAAAAGGACTATCATGCTGAGGAAAGTTTAATCAGGCAAAATAAGTAACACCGTTATGGACCATTGGTGTGTAGTGCCTTTAACTACCTTAAGAAGCCTTTTGCAGCTATTCATTCTTATATGATTTCCACACTTTCACCATGTAATCACAGTAAATATGATGCCCTTTTCCCATTGTACCCACTCTGGTAACTGTTAGTCACCTGGTATCCATAGGCAGAAATAGAAGAGTCCACTTACAGTATTTTATCTCTAGCAGTTAATTTGGCAGTAAATGACACCACTGTGTTTAAAAACACAATTCTGGTTAATGTTTAAAAATGTAGAGTGTTAATGTTGCGTTGTGTTGAGTTTAAAAATGTACTTTTAGGGTGAAATTTACTGCCATCTGATGAAAACCTTGCTTCTCTCTAATGTGCACTCTTGGAAATCTTATTTTTGCCATCAAAACTATTCTTTGGATGGAGTAAAAATGAGCAAAATGCTCTTTCATGCTCAGAATTTCATGTTATACAACTCAATGTTTGATGACAAGTGCAGTGATCATATTGTAAGCCTCATGTCCCATCTCTCTCACTCAAACACACACACATACACTGTGATTTGTACCGTTGAATGAGCATGTGTGTGCATACTGACACAAATGCACACTGAGGGGTGGAGTGATGAATGGGCCAATCTAATGCTGACATTTACATATTGGTGCAAAGCACTGCAACCCTGTATTTGAAGCAGGAAGACATGGAGAGAAAAATGTAGGTGTAGAAATTCACAAATTCCTATCCTATTCCTATCCCAGAGGAGGATTTTTCTTTGGAACGCTCAAACAGCTACTGCTCATGCACTTTGCCTCTCAAGGTCCATTTTGTTGTTGTTGGTGTACTCTACTGCTGTGGATACTGGCCAAACATACTGTACATGAGGTGATGTCTTGTGGAGATATTTCCAGCAGATGCAGTACAAGCTGACAGCAGAAAAACTAATTCAATGGTTTTGTAGTCATCCTCTCAAAACCAAAGAGCAAGGGCCTCTTTCAAGAATCACAGTATTTGAATGTGCTTCACAGGCTGGGAAAAATCCATCACAGAAAAGGCACAGAGACCAACTTCTCCACCGCAATGCAAAACATGTTATGTTTTCAGGAGTTTTTGTGCTTGAATGGCTGAGATTATTTAACTGTTGTGAGTTCTAATACTTCAATCAAGCTGATGCGTGGCTCTAGCAATGTTGGATGTTTGTTCAGTCAATCCAACATTGTTAGGTGAATTATCACAACAACGGATTGCCTTCTGGTGGGTAGATCAATACCAATAGTATCAAACCACCAACACTAAGTTCTTATTTTGTAGATAGATACAAAAAAAGGGATTAGTCTTACATTAGATCACATTCTGGGCACATGAACACTTTTTTCAGTACTATACTCTCTGCTTCTCTGCTGCTGCTCTGTGTGCAGTGATTACCACATCAGTTCGGAGAAATCACACAAGAAACATTTTATTTGACATTAAAAGCAGTCTTGTGATTTGACATGCATGTGATAAGGTAAGTAAAATGCTTAATGTTCTTAGTGGCTCAGTGGTAATGAAAATCTATTCACAAGCCCATTGAACTCATGAAGCATGATATTACTTTCCCCGCTTTTTCAAATAAAGTGTATTGGAATTGTATCGATATCTGTAATTCTGGTATCAGATTGGAACCAAATTTTATGTCCACCCCTAATTGGCATGAAATTTTGTACAGACATTCATGTTCTCTAGAAGACGAATCCTAATGACTTTAACGATCCTCTGACTTTACCTAGCGCCACCATGGGGTTGATATTTTTGGTTCTGAGTGACATATCTCTACAACTACTACCACAGGATAAACTGTAGTCACTTTGCCAAACCTCTAACTTTTCATCCAGCAGAATCATCAGGTCAAAATTTCAGTTTGTCCAATACTTTGGTTTATGACTGAATATCAGCAAAACTAATGACATTCCCATCAGCCTAAGTTTTACTTTGTGGTTAATGCTAATTTGCATGTTAGCATGTTAACATTGTCATTGTGAGCATGTTAGCATGCTGACATTAGCATTTAGCTTAAAGCACCACTGCTTCCAAGTACAGCCTAACAAAATTACCAGCATATGGATATAGACTTTTGAAGTTTAAGGCTGCTTATACTTTCATATTGTTCATATTTTTCATATTGTCAGCAAATGCCAGGAATAAACCAAAACCAACAATGAAAGTATCCTTCTAACAAGTACAGTATTGTGTGCATCCAAAGCCTGATATATATCCCTCTGTGCCATACAGCTCCATTGTGTCCAGAAACTATTAAATACAGTGCCACAGGGCAGTAGTTGTTTAGGCTAGACACTGCAGACTTTTAGGTACAGGGGCGATGGTGGCTGCCTGGAAGCACGTGGGAAAACTCTCCTGTGACAGTAATATGTTAAAAATCATCAACTAGCTGGTTGGCACATAAACGGCCAGGGATGTTATCAGGCCAAGCAGCTTTGCTCACATTCACTCTCAGCAGGGTTCCTTTTGCATCCGCTGTGGATACTGAGAGTGGCCGGTCCTCTGGAGGTGGAGTAGACTTGGAATCTGACTCTGTTGAGGAGATCAAAGTGAGCATAAAATGTGTTAAGCTCATCTGGCAACGTGGTAGGGATGGTAGGGTAAACAAAGATCACGGTTCAGTATGTAACTCAGTTTTGGGGTCACGGTTCTTTTTTGGGTATGGCAGGAAAAATAAAAACATGTTTAAAATAACATTTTTGTCACTTATTTTGAAAAATGTAAACAGTCAACAGTGGCTCATTGGCCATAACGACCGAGTATGGTCGCATATCTGCAGCGATAAACACTCCCATAGCATTAGTTATTACTTTGGCACGGTCTGAATCTGCAGTGAGAGGATACCTGCATGCTGTGGGGAAAAGGACTTGAAGGATATTCAGGTGATGCCGTCATAAATGACGTGTTTCCAGAGACATACCCGATTTCTTCCAGGTAAAACTGGTGTTCTAGAATCTCTGTTCTGCATCTGCGAGTAGTAGACATGAATAGACTATTTTGACTGTAATTGTTTGGGTCACAGGGCGCACCGAACCGAGGAAGTCGCATACTGGACAGAATGTCCTGTACCAAATGGTTCAGGTTCGTTACACTTCTACATTGGGCCTCACACATGATAGGGGCGCTCCTGCTTTTGTAGCCTGTGATGGTCTGGATGGCCTGGCAAATGTCTTTGGTATTGTTGGTATTGAGGTCTCTCCCCAGTCTCGTCTGATGTCTCGGCCTCCTTGATGCCAGCTTTCAGCCTCACTCTGGTGAACATCTGGGAAACATTGTCCATCAACTTTGACTACGTTTGAGCACCAAGCATCACTGATGTAAACACAGAGTCAGCCTCCCCTCATCTTACCAGAGTATTGCGTTTTGTCAGCGCGGAACAGGGTCCACCCGTCGAGTGCAATAGCTTGATCCAGGATGTTGTGGTGGAGCCAGGTTTGTGTAAAGATGTGGACACAACAATCTCTGTTTTCCGGTTGCTGGGTTAGCCTTGAGTCCATTTCATTATTCCCAGACATTAGCCAGAAGTAGGCTGGGTAGTGGAGTAGCCTCAGGTTTAAGCTGGGTTAGTTTATCCTGGCTCCCTTCTCCCTCTTCCTGGGGCGTTTGCATCGCTTGCCGTGGCGTTTGGTCCGGCTAGTCTGGCTTTGTGGTCGGAAGATGTTGTGGGCAGTGATTGTCTCAAGGTCCAGTGCACTTAATCAAATCCTGCCATATCTGCATGCACCACCATGATAACATTGAATCAATAAATAAATAGATGTTAAGACAGTATTGAGAGGCAGACGAACAAGCTGTTGGTTCTGGTCGTTTCATGGGATTTGTTAAGAGGAAAAATTTAGAATAGTGCCAGGCCTATCCTTTAAGTCTTGTTTTTGCTGTTGTTACTTAAGGATATACTTACCAGCACCATTTTAAGAAAAGGACTGGCATGATACACCCTGTGCTTTATATTTAACAGAATTATCCATCTTGATTTGAAAAAGTGATTGATCAAAGTAAATTACAGCATTTTAAAGCAATCAATCAATATTAACTTCACACTATAGCAGAATAAGGTGTTTCGACACAGCTGTCTCAGCACCATCCCATAATGCATCATTCCCAGAGGGAATCTTGAGGCTTTAACTGTTCGCTTCTTCTCAGCCAAGTTGCCATATGATGCTGCCTCATTTGGCAAGTGAACCTCTGGGATCTTTATTATGTGTCTTCACTTTGACTGGAAGCTGTTCACTGTGTCACTGAAGGTGCAATTGCAAAAACAAAAATGCATAACATCTCATTGATAAAGAATGAGGGTGTGTCAATAGATTTCTGTATGTGAGGGAAAGATGGAGTGCTTGTCTGTCAATGTGATTGGTGAATGTGAAAGACAGACAGACACAAATAAGAAGGGTGTTGGACTAAGAGGTTCTTTTCCTTTGCCCTTGGTCACACTGTTCCCACAGATGAAAGCATGTGACTAAAGAAGCATCTTAGCACACTGCCAATCAGAGAAAAAGATGAAGGTACAGGGAAAGAGAAGGAAGGGGGAAAATCAGGCATGAAAGAGAACGAGAGTTAAAATGATTGAGAGAGGTTGTGAAGGAAGACAGGAAGGAAGAAACAGAGGAGAAAAGATCTAAGGCATGGTGGTGGGGACTTTGCAAGCTGCTTGACACCACGATTCCTTATAATGTTACTGAGCCTTTGCTCTTCTGTTTTGAGACAATTCATCTCAATTTGCTTGGATGACAACGGTGAAGCAAGACTCCCAGTATCCTCCCTCTCTCTCTTATTCTTCTCATTTTGATTCCCTTTTTTCACACACAATTCTATCACGTTCCCCCATGCTGTGGCTGTCTTTATTGTTTGTTTGTTGTTTTGTCCTCATGTTAGTCCCCACTTTCTACAACCTATTTACATATAGTATTGTCATTTACATGACTGCAATACAACGTGCTAACCAGGGGGAAACACTGACATCTGCAACCCAATGGTAATTGGGAATATAAATTCCCATAGAAATTCTGGAAGATTTGCTGCAACCAATACCATACTCTCAAAGAATTAACCTGCTTTAGTAAATTAATTTAAAACTACCTGTACTGGGCAGGTAGTGTACAGTGGGTTTATTGCTGAAAACAACTGCCTGCTGCTGAGGTGGATGAGAGTGGTGAAAGTGAACTAAAACACTGAAGTTGCAGGCCAAAAAACTGAGGTGAAAGAAGCTAGAGAACTCTGTAAAGCTGAGGGGAGTTATAGAGCTGGGTGATATTTGGGATATATTTTATTTTGGGTTTGTCACCAAAAACAACACCTTTCACAATAAAAATACTGAATTGTGCGGCTATAATTTTAAAGTATCTGTTGCCTAAACAATAGACAATGACTACATTTGGTGTGTTTACTGTGTACAGTTTGAACCCATGTAGTGCGTCTGTTTTAAATGACTGATGCCAAGAGATTCATTAACTATCCATGACTCTGTAATATGATGGCATCACTGGAGCACAGCAGACAGAAGGGGGTAAAACGAAGGACAGACCTGGGAAAAACATGTTTCTATGGATGCATGCAGAAAAAAATGACTGCAAAGGACAAATGTAAGAGTACGACAGAAAACAATAATACAGGAGTGACAAAAATTGAAAATGAAGATTTAAAAAAAAAAGAAAATAAATCGGTTTGACATAAAAATAGGCACACAGGCTGATACCTGCCACTGTTCAGTCATTAGTCTCTCCACAGAACTAAATGAATGTGTACATAGAGTCAATGGTGAGACTTCCATTTACTAGAAGAATGATGTTTAAACGGCAATCTGTAAAACTGACACACGGAAAAGAATGGAG
The DNA here is from genome assembly GCA_003416845.1 of Oplegnathus fasciatus. Taxonomy (NCBI): domain Eukaryota; kingdom Metazoa; phylum Chordata; class Actinopteri; order Centrarchiformes; family Oplegnathidae; genus Oplegnathus; species Oplegnathus fasciatus. Next base: position 152,615 of record NTHP01000646.1, read on the forward strand.
AATTGTATATCGGTCTATTAGGCTTACAGGCTCTTAAAAACCAAAGGGAGACGTGATAAAACTAAACTATCTTGCTCAGGACATCTGACTAATGATCAGTGTGGTTCTCCACAGATCACCTGCTGAAAACGCCTCTTTGTCTCCCCACTTCTCTGTCTCTGTTACAATCTTTAATCTTGTTTCTTCCTCTCTGGCAGCATCAGTGTCTGTTTATCACTCTGTTCACTCACACAAGACACTGCTCACTGCTCACCCGCCAACTATGACCTACTGTCAACAACAAAATCCAAATTTAATAACCACGATATCTCTCGAGCCAACCGAGCCAGCTCACTGACTGCCCTAAGTCATAAAGTCTCACAAAGAGAAGTAGAGACAATAAGGCGTTAATGTTTGTAATTTTATCTTATTAATAGAAGCCCCCCAGTGCAATGATCACTCTCTACAGCTGTATTAGAGCTAAGTTACATTACTTCTGATGCAAACGGAGAATTTCATGCTTCACATTTAAATTATTCAACTGATGACCCAAGGCGTGGCTTTTATTGTGAAGCAGCCACAGAAAATGTGATGTATTTGAAAGAAGGGCAAAGTAGAAGCAGAGTACAATCTATTTTGCGATATCAGTTAGCTTGCATACAGAATCCCATGTGTATGTAGTTGTGTGTTAGCTTTGCATACTGTACTGTAAGTGCATGTTGGGACTGAGAAAGCCAGGGAAGAGCCGAGGAGGGCCTTACTGTGTCTGGTATTCAGCTTTCACTCGTAAGCCCTCACTCTACAAAGCAATATCTGGAGCTTGAAACATCTTCAAGGTGTCATCCAGCTAATTTCCAGTGAACTGAAGCTCTGGTAACAGGCAGCATGTGTGAGCGTGGATCAATAGCAGGGCCTCTTCACCAGTCAGCGGGCCAGCTCAGTGAATTGGACCCTGTTACCAATGTCATTTTCTGTTAGCATAAATTTGGCTGAAAGGCAGAAGAACACATGAACACACACTGGTGAGCAGGCACACACACATACACATCCACACACACATGCTGATACAAAGTTAACCTTCAGATGTGCTGCCTAAGCTTTTTATGTCGGTTACCTCACGGGTAACCTTTTCTCATAAATTGTTGTATTAGAAGTTTGTAAGTTCATAAAAATGACAGGAGCACTACATGAAAAGTATTGTACTTCAACTTCATAACATAACATTACGATTTTCCCTAAACTGTATTTGTGCATCCGTCACAAAAATACGCACTTCATGACAGCCTCACAAATTACAACACAACGTATGTAACATAGCTTTTGAGTTTTACACAAACATTAAAGCTTGGGTAGGTAATGTCTTTTAGAAGCATTTTTTGTTATATTTGATGAAATTCTCTTTACATCCAGACAGCAATCAATAAATGAAGTGCTCTGACAAATAAAAGAAAAAAATCCGGTGTCTGTGTTTGTCACAGGACTGTAATAAGCTCGTCCAATCATTTCATTCAGACCGAATGAAATGATTGGATGGGCTACCTGCACCCTGCCCCTGCACTCACTGCGCATGCCCGGAGTCTTCCACGCGGGTAGGCGGCTAAAGCTAGTGAACTAGTTGCACAAGAATGGCAGAGAAAGAAAAGAA
>NTHP01000646.1:156498-202997 GCA_003416845.1 Oplegnathus fasciatus
CTTCATGAGAAGATGTAAACCCATCAACCTGAAAACACAGTTAATCTGCAAGTGTTCCACACCCAGACTGATAAGCAGTAGGTTCACCTTATTGTCTCGTATTACATTCCAATGTCAGCTTTGTAAACAGGTGAGAACACTTCTCCGTCTCCGTCTCATCTTCTTCTTCTCTGTAGGAAGTGATGCATCAAAGCTAAAAGGGAAAAAAAAGACCCTTAAAAAAGTCTCCTTAACAGCAGTACACATCATCCAGAGGAAGTTGGACTCATCAACAGTTGTTGGGCTCCTTCACCACCTCCACCCCCACTAGAGCACACACACTGGAGGAGGAGGTGGTGCACAAAGACTATGCTGAACCCTTAAAAGAGTACTCCATCTTTTTAGCCTTGCACTCCTATAACATTATCAGACTCACGATGGACTGCTTTTGTGTAAAACTGATGTAGCAGAACCAGTCATTGCCTTTTTTATTCCACACATTCCTCCTCCTTCCTCAAAACCTGGAGCTTCTATTAGTGTAACTCGACCGCCAACAGTTTGGTTGGAGATTATACTATACGAGTCACGGCTAATGTAGCCTCAAGCAGAAATGAGGAGCTGGCTACAGAGGTAAGGTAAGCCCACATTTCTCTAACTCCAGATTTTTTTCATTTTCAAACTTGTAGTCTTCAGCCCCAACCAATGCTGACTCAAGTGACATCACTAGAGGACTTCACACAGCTCCCTCTGGAGACACGAAAGACCTCCTACATTCCATATGGTCCCCTGTTCATGCCTCTGCCTTCCTTTTCCTCTTCATGCAACCCTGTCTTTTACACAATATTTTCATACGCTACTAATTTGCTCTGCCAGATGCATTTTGGAAGGGAACATAATTGCTGCCTGGATAATGTTATTGTTATTATGCTGCACAGAAGTCGCAGTGGATGGTTGAACATGCATTATGTTTCCCACAAAATGAGCAATATTTGCTGATGCAAATGAGGCATATGAGAATATTCTCACATCCTTCTTCTCACTCTGTCTCTTAACTCAGAATATTCCCTGTTCATCTCCCCAGTCTCTTTGGCTGATTTTCTCCCACCCCTCAGTTTTTACACATCAGCTTCCCTCTGTGTCTCTCTCCTCCATCCTTCTCACCTCATCTCTCTGCTCAGAGTATTCCCTATTTCACACCCCACAGAGCGAGCCGAGCTTCCATCTCGTCTGAACGGTGAGATACAGTATGTTCTCACAAGCTGTTTTACTTCTCACCTTTGGCTTATACCTGCTTTGCTAACGTTGTCAGATTTTCTATTACCAGCTCTGCCTGTCGTGAGATATAAAAGAATATTTTGTTCTGTAGAAATGCAACTTGACCTGCTGGGATTGAAAATGTTAGGAGCCCAGTATTAACATTTCTTTTGTTGGGAAACACAATCATCAGAAGTATTTGGGAGGTGAATTCGAGTGAATTTGAATTATAATACTTGTGTATTATAATTGTTCAGCCTAGTTTTCACACCTTCCACTTTGAAATAAGAATAGAATAAAAATTTTGCTTCTTTTGGCTCTTTTTTCTTGCAAATAAATATGAATCACAGCAGATCGAAAAAGAAAATAAAAAGATGGGATGATAGCAAAATGGAACAGGCTTTCACCACCAACATGGAGCTTCCATGGGACGGAGAAGGACTTTTTTCATTTTCATTTTCATTTTCAGCATTCAGTAACTAGACTGCAGCAAATGTGTTGTTGCTAGAAAGGCAGTAGCACCATCACCATGATTCTAATTAATGCTGTTTTATTGTTTTGAAATATAAAAAACATGTCTCAAACAAAGCTCCTTCACCAATTTTAACGCAGCAATAATAGATTTCTTGGTCACTTGGGGGCAGCACAGCAGGCCGTAAACACAACACTGACACATTATTGCTTCATGAAATTGAATTGGCGAACATCTTTTTTTACTGAAAACAGCTGCCTGCTGCTGCTGGAGGCGAAGTTAACGAGAGAGGGCAGAGACTAAACCAAAACCGTAAAGTTGCTAAAAAGATGCTAAAGAGGCTCCTTAAAGCTGAGGGGAAGTGCAGAGCTGTGATAATTCTCTGTGGGTTTATCACTATGAGTGACACCTTTCACATTACCACATTACTTCACACTTAATTATTTCCATTGCGAAAATATTGTTTAAAGTTATAATCTTGAAGATTTTCATTTCGTTGTCTTTCATGGCACCTATGGCGATACTCGGTAATTGCAGGTGTGTTTTTGGACCTCACCTAAGTTTCAGTTTCACTTTCCTCGTCTGTCGTCATCAATCTTTTCTTTGTTTGTTCGGCCATAATAACCGTTTACTCACAACAATTAAAAGCCGAACTGTGCACCGCTTGTGCCTGTTCCTAATACTGCAAATGCTGCAGGCTTTCATCAGTGGGCCATAGGCTCAATCACAATGGTGTTACATCATTCAGCGATAGATAGTGACTTAACAGACATTAATTTAAATGAAAATCTTCGAGATTATGTCTTTAACTTTCTAAACTCCTATGTATGTTATTAGGGTTCAAGCCCCGAAGGAGTAGAACCATTGAGTTTGTGCCGGTTTGGTATTATGGTTCAAACCACAAAGGAGTTTCTATTACCAGTATGCACCTCTGTAGGCAGCTCTCACCCTCTCATGCAAGAGCAGTTGGTTTTAACCATTTACCAGTGGTAGTTAACTTGAATGAAAGAAAATGTTAATAATGCTGGGGAGTCCCACGCTTTTTTAACAAGTCACACATAAGGTTCAGCCCCCTTCCCCACCCCACAGATTTTCATACAGTCTCTTATGAAGAGATCGAGATGCACATAGACAGATTAGAAAAAGAAGGCAATTAAGTTACACATAACCTAAAAAATAAAAGACATATTTTTCTTTCAGCATTTATTAAATGTACATGTACTCTACATATAACATTTGTTTTACTGCATCTGCTTTGTCTTTATGAATACGCTGAATTTTCCTCACTAGATTTGGCAATACGATGAGAACACCTCTTCAAACATCAAAGATGATCAATATTAAACAATGGGGTGAGAGGGCAAAGGTCACCAGATCAATAACAGTGTTCTCAATTACTTTCAAACACACCGTGTCTCTGTGCTTTCATTAGTAGGCTCTATTTAATGAAGCAATTAAGGCATTAAGGAGCCACAAGTCTACTGTTTTGGTGTTTTCTCTTGATTTTGGAAAATCTGTTTGGCCTTGTTCATTACTGACATGTCCTATTTCATCACTGGGGAAATAACATGAGACTGCAGTTGAGTGCTCACAAAGTAGGAATGAAGGTTGTAGAGAATTGATTTGATGATGTTTGGATTGTGACTAGGATGTTTAGAAGCTGTTTGTTTTCACAGCAAGGAGGAGAGGAGTGTTGTATTGGGAGCTGTCAGTTGTGTCCTTAAAAGGCCAATAAAACTGTACATCGGGGGTTTTTATTGATAAGAGACATAACATGAGATAACATGAGACATTTGTTATCATCATAACATTTTATTCTACAAATGACTTCAGATAACCTTTAAAACTTCTGGGTGTACATAAAGTGTCCTTCAATACATTTTTCTGGTGTAACATGAGAGAGGTACAATGATGTTCCCCGGAGGATCAATCCATAACTTTGCTGATCCCTTAACTTTTTATCTAGCGCCATCATCAGGTCAAAGTTTGAATTTGCTTATGACTTTGGCTTATGACCAAATACCTGCAAAATGATTCCCATCAGCCTCAGGCATACTCTGTGTTTATTGCTAATTAGCAGATGTTAGCATGCTAGATCTAAGCTAAGATGGTGAATATGGCAAGTGTACCTGCTTAAAGGGATAGTTCGGATTTTTTGAAGTGGGATTGTATGAGGTACTTATCCATAGTCAGTGTATTACCTACAGTAGATGGCGGTCGGCGCACTCCCAGTTTGGAGAGCGAGCCGGAGTACCGGCACAGAAGCTAAGCAATGTAGTGCTGTGGACGGGGTCAGGCCTTTCCGTTGGCACTACTTCTTCTCAACCGTAGAACTTCCATATCTGAACTATTTCTTTAATATCAGTGTGTTATTAGGCTGACATTAGCATTTAGCTGTTTCAGAAATGACCACAAATTTTGAGTGTGTTGCTTTAGCGTCCTCATTCCTCTGTTCCCTGGAGCGTCACCTCACTGTTATATGTACAAAAGGCTCCAGCCATCTTCTCCCAAGGGACTATTGACGTATCGGCCACATGCCACCAGCCCAGTGGAAATATCGTCCTCTCCGGGAGGGATTATTTATCCCCTAGCCGTGACCGTGTCAGGGTTAATGCCACATCATAACTCAGTACAGTCTGTGGAGCTGATAACACAGTCTGTGCGGAGAGGCAGAGACAGAAAAGTAGTAAGGGTAGTGAGAGGTACAGATGAGAGGTTGTCAGGGTCAGGGGCTCTGCTATAACCTCAATGGGATACAGGGAGTATTGGAATAAAGAGATTAACATATCAGTCATTTGGAAAATGGTCCTGTTTCTCATCTGTGCAGTAAAACATATGTGGTGGTGGGATATGATTTATGGAGGCTGCAAAAAAAAACACATTCAATATTATTTCTTATATTTTTTACAGTCTGCACCGTTCAGACCTATATATGGAAAAGTACATGGAAATGCTTTTAAAGCGTTGCTTTGCCTTACTTAGATATTTCCACCCACAAACACTTACAGAATATTTAAATTCAACTTCTCTCTGATTGATGACATTCTTTGACTATACTTGAATTATCCATATACATCAGTCCCTCACATCTGCTTTTCCAAACAAGAAGAAAAGATAAAATAAATTAAAATTGACCTGTAAGGCACAATGGGATAACTGTGAGAGCCCATAATGCACCACATAGGAGTAATAACTGCACATTCTTGATATGCTGGTGCGTGTGTGTCCATTCATGCATTTGCATATACACACATGGCAATCAGTGTATCCTATATTCAACACATGCATATCTGCATGATAAAGGAGTTTAGATTCTGAATGCACTATCATCTAATGTCTAACCATATGTGTCTATATGTTTTACTGGTCACCGTTCTTATTGTGGATTTCTTTCCCACTCATTATTTTCATAATACTAAACAGAGATGATCACTATGAACTCCGCGTTCAACAACCCAACCCCATCTACACCATGAAACCACCCAGTAACACCGCCCAAACACTCAGCTGCAGCTAGCAGAGCATATGGGCCAGGGCTCTTCCTGACTGTGTTTTAATGTGCTAACTTTTGTCTATAAACTGGAGCAGTATGAAGTATTTATAAATATATAATAATATATATTATTTCTGATACATACTTTTACAAAGACTACAAAGACAAAGACTAGTCTTACTGTATTTGTGCACTTGAAATAATCAACATCTCCATATTAGCACTGCTTTGCAAGTCACTTCATGAGATATGCTTGGTTTGTCATAAACAACTTCCTGTTGCTTCTCTAACCTAAAAGGTTACAGTAGGTAGTAAAAGTAGGAAGTGTTATCTTATTTTCACCTCTCTATCCTGGCCCTACAGCACAAAGATATTTTATGGTAAAAGATTACGAACAAAATCCCCACACAAAAACACATTTCACCAAAGCCAAAGCTACTGTTCTGAGTTTGCCTAATTGCTAATTATCCAAAATGACCATGTGTGAGTTTTTTTGCTGCTGAATTGCTGAAAGACGGCTGGCCTTCTTGAAAATTTTAGCAGCTTAGCTTGAGCAATTTTAGCAAGTAGGACAATATATAGTACGTTTTATTTGACAAGACAAAGAGGGAAAAATACAAAAGAATAATAGACAACAGAGATAAAAGGTGAGTGACAAAAACAAACGGTTGTGCATTGAGGATGCAGACTGCAGTGTGACCTCCCACTCAGAGGGGAGGTGTATGACAGATATGGCTGCTGCTGGAGATGACAGAGACAGGAGTGTTAGCGTTGAGCGTCCGGTACAGCACAGTGTTTTTTCACTGCGGTGCTCATTGAGCTGTGATCACCCCGACAGATTAGAGGTGTCAGGATCTGAGGGTCAACTCGGCAATGAGGGATGGGGGCATTAATCACTTCACTGTCCCACACATAACACAGATATAAGTGTGTATAGACACACACACTCAACAATAATGGTCACCATTCACTATGCATGTAGTCACTTGTTGTTCAGTGATTCTCATGTGTTTCAGACCAACCCAGTCTTATAAAGTTACCTCGTTTCTACATAGCAACATTAGTTCAATTAAAGATGTAGTCTGCAGTTCTAATCCAATACACTGTTTGTCAAATTCAGCGAATATCTCCTCACGGTTCTGTGTGTGCACTGAAAAACAGTCTGGTGTTCATACACAGCCCTGGCTCTGTGAATGTGACTGAGCCACCAGCTCGTTCTCATTCCCAGGTCGTCAAATACCGGCGCTTTGTCACAACTCGTGCTTGTGCACAGGACAACTCTAATGCTGTGCGTTACTCACATGAGTTTGAACGCGGATCATTTGTGTCAGATACAAAAATTGCAAAAGAAGGAAAATGTTCATGTCATTTAAGTCTAGAACGATGTCCTTCTATTGTACATAAAAGGAAAACTGTAAGCACTGTGTCAGACAAATTCATTACACTGCTAATTAATTTGTAGACTTTTCTTTTTTCTTAATTCTCAGTTTGTCTCGAGAGCGTAATGTTAATTATGCTCTTTTATTACGACTGTCAATAGTGCTGAACAACTCAGATAAAGAACTGAGGCAGACGTCAGGTTTCCAAGGCAATTTCACAGGTACTCAAAGGTTTGGAAGAAAGATAATTAAAAGGAAATATAAAAAATACATATTCATGGGGAATCTATTAAGAGTAAATAAAAGTAAATATTTAAATTATGTATGTATGTAACACCAAGAAACAGAATGTAATTCCAATCCAAGCACAACTGTGAGTTTGATGTTGTTACAGCCTAGCTGTATTTTGACTTGTGGCCAGTTTTTCCCTTTGTTTTGTGAGGCTGTATTTGTGTGAGAGTGTGAGCTCTGTTACTGCGGGGAGTGTCAACCTGTAGATGTTGACACTCTGACAGGCTGGATTCTTGGGTTCGGCCTGGGGAGTGTCTTCTGCTGGTTGGTCCATTCAACATCTTGCCTTTTAAAATGCCCAGGTTTTCCAGCAGTCCAGTAACAGCAATCTGACAGCAGCGCCTCAGTTCTGTCCTCGGGCCTCCAAACCCTTTGTGGAATAAATCTGTGAGATTTCGTTAAGCATACATTTGAACATAGTTAGAAATGGTAGATTAGCACAGCTGCGAACCACAAGTTCATTTGTAAAGTTTATTAAGAAAGAGGTGTTGTTTTTCCCAAATACCTCTCCACCTGTTCTCTCTCCACTTGTAAATGCAGATGTCAGAGTCATATACATGAAACTGAGAGTGGAAAAGTCCAAGGTGATTTCTGGAGGGGTGGCAGAGGGCTGAACCAAATGTGGTAGAGGTAGGAGGGGGGGGTTGTCTTGTTAGAAGAGGATAGACTTAGTTTTCAAGTACTACTCAAATAATGATCATTATGACTGTTAATTGTATAGTGCTCGGAGGTACTGATAAGATGGGACCTTGTTATGTTCCAGACTCCAGAAGACAGTAGTACAAGGTTTTCCACATCAAATTGGCATTGTTGGCAGGATTCCAACAGAGACGGACACTAGGTGAGTAAAAAGAGAATTATTTTCTTTTTCTTTATCTTACCCTGTGTACCTCTGGATGGAATAAAGACAATTTGTACTAGATTGAATGTTTAACATAAGTTATGTGAGTTGCTAAGAGTATAAAGTAGGTAGTTTTGAACACCAATTTTCCAGAGCTCTGAGAGAATAACTTTCCCCCATCTCTGATGCATTGATGCTGAGTCTTGACAGAGAGACAGAGAAAAGGAAAGGGGGAATGAAAATGTGTGTGTGGTGAGGAATCCCACAGCTTACCACAGTTATTGGATTCATAATCTAAATTTAAAACTCACAAGAAGCCTCTAGTTGCATTGAATATATGGTTTGTTGTGTTGTCTTGTCTCGCTGATGCTGCTTTAATTACTTTTCAGGAACATAGGAGGCCAAACTATCTCATTTGCCTCCGATTCATGTTTTGATTTTCATCCTTCGCTTCTGATCTAAAAGGTCTCTGAGTCTGCCAAAATTCAAAAGCAAAAAGCCTCCAAAAAGATAAAAATGATGGCAGAGATAGTGACATCAGAAAAAGGGAATTTGGATTCAAATTACCAGTACATGTGTGAATGTGCTACAAAATAGGAAGAAACTGTGTTGCGGATTTGCCCACCAAAAGCTAAACATGTGTCTCCCCCTACACCCACTGAAGACTCAGCTGGGGTCAAAGCAAAACGAGATGAAGCCCTATGCTCACAAATTGATAAAATAAGCACGAATGTAAGTGCCAAAATTCTCTCACATTGATAATATGAGAATATGCTGCAGCCATTGTTGGTAGGTCCAGAGGGACCCCCTACAGAGCTCTATTTTGATGCTTTTTTATGCACTCTGAGACCTTATTTATATTCAAAGTACATGTCTACATCATTGAAAAATTGAAATGTGTACCTCAAAAACTGTTGTTTACTTTCCAGATTAATTGTGAATTGTGGTGTTAAAAGTATTAGTAATTGTTGGTAATTAGTATTAGTATTGAGTAGAAACAGAATACTTCACAACTGCTATCATTAAACATCTATTGACTAGAGCTGGAAAAACAGTTAAATGTATTTATGTTATTAGTTTATTGGAATATTAAAAGGGTTTCTTTCTCACACACACACACACACACATTCCAGATACAGTTCATGCAGTGTAGTGTGTTGTCACGTCCCGGCTCTTAGGCCATGACAAAAGGAAGGAAAATGCTCACAGTTGTACTAGGAAAGCAAACAATCATATTTATTTACAGAAATTAATGCAGAAAATATAACTAAATGTATGAAATGGGCAATCAGTAGATCAGTAGTGTTGGTGAGTGGATTTGTGAAAGTGTAGTGTGATATGGTGTAAAATAAAGAAAAGAGCAACTGAACCAAACCAAACAAAAGAAACCATGTGGCGCAAGGGGGAGGGCCAGCGATGTCGCGAGAGAGAGGGCAAGAATGGTGGTGGCTGAGCATCCAGTTGCACTAACGCAAACTCCACCTACGAGCACCTGAAGGGAGGCAAACACAAGCAGCAGCCCAGGGCAAGACACAATCCTACAGGCCTCGGCAGAGCCAGAGGGCCGTCACACGTGCACTGTTCACAACAGCACCTACAATCATGATGAAGCGAAATGTACTTCATGTTATAAATCAACAGGCAACTTCAACCATTGTTGAAAGGTTGTTTTTTTCCACCTGGACCTGTATGCTCTGCCACTTCCCCTCTACTCTTCCCACTGTAACTTAGGTCACTGAGTGCTGACCATCAGATCCTCCCCTTGTATTCCATCAGAAGTACACCTAACAGAACAACAGAGTTAAGTCCACATGAAGTGCTAATGGAGAGACCAATGTCCACAGGTGCTAACCCTAACCGACATTTTGAGAAATTTCATTTGCAGGTTGCTGCCAGATTGACGGAGCCTGGAAAAGAGGCTATCCATCCTTTTAAACCACAAGACTTTGTGTATGTGAAATCACTAGATCAAGTGTCTTTATCTTCCAGATGCAAAGGCACAAGTGCTGCTTACCACGAGGACTGCCCCGAAGATGGAAGGAAAGCCAGAATGGCCCCATGCCTCAAGGTGCCAGAAAGAGGTGCGTGATTGCAGGCATGATTGTGGGTGAGATAGCTTGAAAGAGCTCGGAGGGAATAGGATCTAGAGGACAAGAGGTGGGACGACTCGAGAGCAGAGGGTTGGAGATATCTTCCTCAGTGAGAAGGAGAAGTACATTAAGCGATGCACCCTTAATCGGAGGAGATGCATTGCTGTTGGGTGGTTTTGTAAATTGACATCTCTCAGCCGAAGACTGAGACAGCCCAAGCAGGTCTAATGGACAGAGGGCAGAGGTGGTCCAGACATGAGCTTAGTGTGGAGCAGAGTGTATTTGTAGCATCATTTGCCATTAGTGAGGAGAAAGTGCTGGGGGTTGGTAGGGTTGAAGTGACTAGTGTGGAGAAGTGAGCAGGCACAATGTTGCGGAGAATTAAGGTTGTTCAGGGAGGGACACAGCAAACTGAATGAAGAAATATGTGACTAGCAAGCAAAGATAGGGATGAAATCAGCTTTACTGACAGCAATTGACTGGCAGTTCCACAGACCAACTGTGAAGGATGTACAAGTGATTAAAGACTGCTTAAGAGCCAGGAGGTTATCATGTTGCCTTTTTGTGTAAAGGTCAGGCCACCGTTTGCTTTGAATGACAAAAGTGTTCTGGAAACACATGATGCAGAGAAGAGAGAAAAAACTCAGATGATGGTGGTGGATATACTGTATATGCATTGTTAGTATTTGTGTGTGTGTGCATGTACGTATGTCCACGCCTATCTGCTGTCTGTAATTTTGGATAGGTGTACTTGTGGCATAGAGTTATCTCTGACCCTGACAAGAGTTAATCTGAATAGAATGTTGTCTGGGAGTCAGACACCTCTGTTGACACCAGTTGTTTTCAACACCTCAAGTTGTTTCCGACACCTCGATGTGATGACCTCAGGCTAGGGAGACACAGACAGAAGACACATGGGAAGACAGAAAAGCAGACAAACTATTCAGTAGAGACCCACTCATTAGTCTCAGTGGGGAATCTGGTCAGAGGTTGATAATAATAATAATAATAATGATAATAATAATAATAACTTTATTTATACAGCACTTTTCAATGCAAAGTTACAAAGTCCTTTACATGGTTGTATTTCATTGCAGTCCTGAAGTGTGTTTGTTCCTGGTTCAATCAGATAATCGCAATAATACAAGAATAAAATGGAAATAAATACCCCAAAGTAATATTTAAAATAAATAAAGCGATAACATTAAACATTTTAGAAGTGGTGTGCTCACATTAATAACAGCTTTTTTAAAAAATATACATTTTGAGATGTTATTTTATAGATTTGACTGGTAACCAGTGAAGAGAGGCTAAAACAGGAGTGATATGATCTTGTCTTCTAGTAATTAGTAAAAGCTGCGCAGCTATGTTTTTTTGGCTTAAAGGTGTAGTCTACGATACTGGAGAAAACTTGTTGATATTTGAACTCAACATCAAAACAAATACACCGTGCTCCTTCAAACTCGTGCGAGTAACTCACAGCATTAGTTTGTCCTGTATATGAGCACGAGTTGTGACATATTATACCGAAGCGTTTAGTGGAAACGCGAGTCGCTCTGTTTGTTTCCCGTTTACAGAGCCAGGGCTGTGTATGAACACCGGACTTTTTTCAGCGCACACACAGAAGGGAATCATGAGGAGATATTCACTGAATTTGACAAAACTGTTTTGGATTAGAATCGTAGGCTACATCTTTAACCCTTTATACAATGAATTGGGCCTGGGTTGGGAGAGAGTTACTGCCCCAAGCAAACGAGTTCAAGTATCTCGGGTCTTCACTAGTGGCAGCAAAATGGAGCATGAGATGGACAGGCGGACTGGTGTGGCGGGAGCAATAATGCAGGTGTTGAGAACTGAGCCAGAGGGCAAAGCTTTCGATTTACCAGTTGATCTACGTTCCAACCCTTACCTATGGTCATGAGCTTTGGGTAGTGACCGAAAGAATGAGATCACGGATACAAGTGGCTGAGATGAGTTTCCTCCATAGGGTGGCTGGGCTCAACCTTGGAGATAGGGTGAGAAGCTCAGACATCTGGAGAGAGCTTGGAGTAGACACGCTGCTCCTTTGCGTCGAAAGGAGCCCTCCTGGACGCCTTCCCTTGAAGGTTTTTCCGGGCATGTCCAACTGGTAGGAGACCCAGTAGACCCACACACACTGGATGGATTACATATCTCATCTGGCCTGGGAACACCTCGGGATCCCCTCGGAGGAGCTGGAAAACGTTGCTGGGGAGAGGGATGTCAGGAACACCTTGCATAGCCTGCTGCCACCGCAATGGATGGATGGACAATGAATTACAATAATTAGGAGTTGTATTAGCACTTTAAAAGATAATGATTTGTTCTCATTAAGCTGGAGAAGGTTTTTGGACATCTAGCACTTTATTTATGACAGACGAGATAATAAACTATGAAAATTACCTACTTCACTGTTTTCTAATGGGACATAAATCTGTGTGTCATCAGCATAATAATGGTACTGGATTTTGTGTTTATGTATGATATGTCCCAGTGGCAGCATGTATATAAAGAACAACAAGGGGCCAAGGGTTGGAGCCTTGGGGAACACCACAGCTCAGAGGGGCCACAGAAGACGAGGCATCACCAATAACTACTTAAAAAGAATTAAGATTGAACAATCACCATCATCAGCTATAAGTAAAATGTTGTTTGTCACTTTGATGAGGGCATTTTAGGTGTTAGCATGTGAACAGAAACCTGATTGAAATTTGTCCAAAAAATCTGAATTATTCATAAAAGAAATCAACTCTAAGCAAACACCCTTGTCTAAAATTTTGGATAAAAACGGTAATTGAGAAATAGATAAAAGAAATTTAAATCCAGAGGATCAAGGCCTAGTTTCTTGAGAAGTGGGTGCACTGCTGCATGCTTGAGGTAGGAAGGAGCTCAGCCAGTGGACAGATAGCTATTTACAAAAGATAAAATTGTGGGACCAACACTGCCTCCTTGAGAAATCTGGCAGACATAACATCTAAAGGACATGATGTAGGCTTTAGTTTGTCAGTTATGTCCTTTAAAATGCACAGTGAAAGGGCCTCAAAATGATTGAGTAAGGCAGAGGGGTGACAGTATGGAGAAGGGTCATCAGTGACATACCCAATCTGGAGGAATCTCTTTATTTTGTTTGTGACGAGGGACAAAGGTTGCTCACAGATTATGGAGGTGTCTTCAGTTTGTTGGTTAGGAGGAGGGTTGAAGCTGAAGTTGGTAGGATTGAGAAGAAAGTGGAGGGTTTTTTTTTTTATTTAAACAAGTACAACTTCCAGGTCTCTCCCCCTCCGTCACCACTGTGCTCCAGCTCATCTCCAAAGCCCCTCCCTGCAGAGCAGCTCAGTCTAACTCTTTCTTTTAACTTGCTTTTCTTCATTGGTCTTCTACTGTTTACTTGTCTTTGTCGTGTAAGCTGTTGTTGACAAAGGAGGGATGGGCAGTTTTCTCATTGCTTGGTTGTTCAGTGGTTGTTTGTCTGCCATTGCGTCCGCTCACTGAAAATAAGGAGTTTGACTGAGTTAGCGCTACTCCTCCTGGCTCTGATTGATTGTTTTGATTTGGGCGCTGTGGATTCTTGCAAATGGCCTTAGGAGCAGCAGGTGGAACCAGAGGAGCCTGATTTTTTTTCACAGATTATCTGTCTTGTGTACAACTGTCAGGACATAGTGACAGTTTTATCAAATAAGACTAAAAGTTATTTTTATACCGGTTACCTACTTCTGCTATGGATTCAATGTTCTTGAATAGAATTCTGGGGTTATGACAGTTGTTTGTAATGATGATGGAGAAACAGGAGGACCTGGCTTCTTTTACTGCTTTTTGATAACTGGACATTAGTTCTGTCAGAATTCCATATGACACATTGTCGTTTTTCCATTTCCATTCAGCTTGTCTGCATTTTCTCTGTATTTCTCTAGTATTGTTATTTATCTAAGGTGTACTGTGAGTTGGTTTGACTTTTCTGATTTTTGCAGTTGCTATGGTATCAAGAACAATTTTACAGGTATTGTGGAAGTTATTTAGTGAATTGTCTGCACACATTTAGTTTTTGGTTATTTCCATGTGCAGATGCAGTGGTGAAGGCCTTATGAAAGTTGTTAGCAGGGTTGGTATTGACGACACCAGAAGAAACATAAGTAGACACTGTGGGAGCAGGAGGTGGGAGGCGGCCCTTCAAAATAATAGCTTTGTGGTTAGAAACACATAAACTAGCCTCACAGAGATCAGTGCTTTCAAGAATAAAACCAGAGAAGAGAACAATGTCCAGGGTGTGTCCCTTTAAGTGAGTGGGACCCTCAACTGACTGAGAAAGATTAAAAGATTTCACAATGTCTATAAAATTCAAAGTAAAAGACGAACCAGAGGGGCAGCACACATGTATGTTAAAATCATCTAAAATCAAGACTTTATTATGTGAGGTATAATAAAAGCTAAAAGATCAGAGAAACCAGAGTTGGATTTTGGGGGTCTGTGCAATAAAACACAAAGTAAAGGGGCCTTGTCATTTATCATAAAACCAAGTGATTCAGCTGAGGAAAAGTTTCCAAGACAGTATGAGGAACATTTAAGATTATCACAGCCAGTCCACCTCCATGACCTGAAAGCCTTGGCTGGTGGAAATAAATAAAACCAGGAAGACATGTTTCATGTAATGCCACACAGTCAGCTGGATTTAATCAAGTCTCAGTAAATATAAAAAAAATCGAACTGATTTGATAATATGAAATCATGACAGAAAATGTTTTGAATATTTAACATCCCAAACACTGCTGAGTTGGAAGATGGATATGGAACAGGACTGGCCCAGGAGGCATGTGGCAATTCACTGTGTGTTTACTGCGGGGGACCCTGTTACTGGTAGCAATAGGAATAGCCCTAACAGGTGATACAGGTTGTTGTCCGCTTGTTGATACAACATTCTGCTGTCTCCTGCTGTGTGTTACATACAACAGCAAGCTGGGGACACACAGTACAATGGACGTGCCACAAGCACAATATGTGATATGATTTGTGCATTTCTGTTATAAGTAATATTGTGTTATGAGTAAATGATTATCTGCATCTATCAAAATTAAACTACAACTTATTTTGGCATTTTTTTTATTCTCCCTTCTTGGTTACTCAGTGCTAAAAAACAACCGCTCACACAACAAAAATACACACACAACAAAATTAAAAGAACACAGGCAATTCAACAGACTGTCCTCCAGACCTCCAGCATGTGTTAGGAAGGGATAGGGGTTGGGGTTGCCATGGTAACCCACAGGAAAGCAGCCGGACTAAGCATTTAGGTGGATCTCGGCCGAAAAAGATGTATGGGTGTATTCCCCTGAGGCAAGGCTTCTCATGGCCAAAGCAAAGGCAATAAATCTTCTTGTGAAAAATCAATTAGATATATTGTCATGTCATGCAGCATGATGCAAAGGTGTATCTCAATTCTACTATGAATCAATGCCAGAAGTGCATGTAGAACTATAGTGATTAGAATAGAATAGAAAATGTCCTTACAGAGCCTTAAAATGTAGATTTTCTTTTAATAAAGTGTTGCGTTATGCACCAGATGGTTGAGAGCAATAATTAAAACAAGTGGTTTCTGACTTAGTCTATAATAAAGGAGACAAACTGCGAGATTTTTCAGTGGGGTTTTTCATGATGCTCCCTTCATATGTCGGCAAATGGCACCTATATGGGCTTATGTGTTATGTGATCCTGTTGTGTGATGTTGTTAATAGGCTACCCCAGATGGTTCATGTGACATTTGCACAGGCATTTCTGTGGCTTTACTGCACCAATATCAGGACAGGTTGGGCTTTTTTTCCCCTTTGTTCAGTTGTGAGATGGAGTCAGAGCCTTGATATTTTAAAAACCCTTTCTCCTGCTTGGAGCTAAATGCTAATGTCGGCATGCTAACAAAATTCAAGATTCATTTATTAGTCATTCAACAACACTGGGTTGCACAATGAAAGGCAAGTTGTAGTCCCTTTAGGCTACACAAGCAAAAACTATTTTTTATGTTGAAGTACGGAGGATGATTAAGGCGTCTCAGCCAACAGCCAATGATGTGATCACCGCTGGGCAGTGCACAAAACATGCCAATTTGTAATGTGTCTAGTCAGGATGCTTTCTATTGCTCCTCTGTAAAAGTAAAAGAGAACTTGGCATGGGAATTTTGCTTTATTAAGTTTCCTTAAGAAATACAACCGCTTGAGCCTTCTTAACCAGGGTGGAGATGTAAGATGGCCATGACAGATTCTTTGTGATGCTGATTCCCAGGAACCTGAAACTGTTCACTTGCTCCACCTCAGCTCCACTGGTGTAGACAGGGGTGTGTGTCTCGCCTCTTTTTTTCTAAAATCAATGATCAGCTCCTTGGTTTTGCTGATGCTGAGCAGTAGGTTGTTCTCTGTGCACCACTCTGGAAGATTGTTGATTTGCTCCCAATATGAAGTCTCATCATTGTTTGAAATCCGGCCAATGATGGTGGTGTCGTCTGCAAACTTCACAACAGAGTTCTCAGGGATTGCAGTCCTGGGTGTACAGCCTGAACAGGAAGGGGCTGAGCACACAGCCCTGGTGGGCTCCGGTGTTCAGCACTAGAGTGGAGGAGGGGTGACCACCAATCCGAATGGTCTGGGGTCTGTTTAGGAGGAAGTCCAATATCCAGTTGCAGAGTGTGGTACTCAAACCCAGAGTGCTAAGTTTGCCAATCAGTTTCATGGGGAGATTGTGTTGAATGCTGAGCTGAAATCAACAAACAACATTCTGATGTCGGTGTTGTTATTTTCAAGGTGTGTGAAGTGAGTGGAGGGCAGTGGAGATGGTATCCTCTGTGGATGTGTTGGTTTCTGAATGCAAACTGGTGAGGGTCCAGGCTGGCTGGGATGTTGTTTTTGATGTGCCACAGAACCAGTTTCTCAAAGCATTTCATCAAAATGGAAGTGAGTGCCACAGGGTGGTGACTTTTTAGGTACAGGGACTATGGTGGCTGTCTTGAAGCAGGTGGAAACAATCCCCTCTGACAGTGAGATGTTAAAACCATCTCTGAACATGTGCCAGCCTGTACACTCAAAACAGTCCTGTAGAGCTGCTGCTGCTGCTTCATCTGTCCACACTTCAACTGTTTGTTCTGGTGGTTTGACCCTTTTAGTCAGCTGGGTGTGAGTAGGCAGGAGAAGCAGGGAAATATGGTCTGATTGACCAAAATGGGGACAGGGGAGGGCTCTGTGGCTGCCAGGAATGTTCATTTAAACATGGTCCAGGGTATTTTTTCCCCCGGTGGCAGTGTGGAGATGCTGGTGGAATTTAGGTAGAACAGATCTGAGGTCTGTTTGATTAAAATCACCAGCTACAATAAAAAATACCACCCGGCTGTTGTAAACACAGAGTCCGCCTCCCCTCGTCTTACCGAAGCCTTGTGTTCTGTCAGCACGGAACATGGTCTGCCCATTGAGTGCAATAGCTTGATCCAGGATGTTGTAATGGAGCTAGGTCTCTGTAAAGATGTGGGCACAATTTCTCGTTGCGAGATAGCTTGAGTCTTATTTCACGAATTTGATTTTCCTGTGGCCGGACATTAGCCAGAAGTAGGCTGGGTATTGGAATAGCCTTAGGTCTAAACTGGGTTAGCTTAGCTCTTATCCTGACTCTCTTTGTTGGAGAGTTACACAAGTTTTCACCCTATCCTCAAAGTATTCTTAAAGCTCCTCTTTACACCCACATATACCCAGGAAAAAAAAGCTTAACTAGTGAATATCAAAGCTTATTGGTCTGCAATGTATTGCCTCTTAAAACTACCAAAGCTAGCTTTCTTTTCTCGTATTTGGACTTTGGAATGATTCATGTTTAAATACTTTAGAGCTGCTGTCTGAATAAAAGGAAGTTGATGTTTATTCATCTCAATTAAGGATGATGTGTCATTGGCGGGCATACAGTACTGTTGGAGTGCAGTCTGTACAAAACAAGGAAGGACGTCTTTTTGATTTAATGCTTTTTAATTAAGCTGCCTTCTGTGCACGTCATCAGACAGAAACACAGGTTAAAAAATGTCAAATAATAAGCTTCTAAAAAGATTAACTTGCATCAACATCTACTTTTTAGTCAATGTATTCGTTTTTATCAGCAACAATTAGTCAAGGTCAGGGGAAGCCCATGTATTAAGGTCTGCTACATACCAGTGCACCTACAAAGGTGTTTTCACTTATTTGCCTGCTTAGACCTCTTCACAGGACTGTGTGGGTGTGCACAGACTGTGATTAATTGCTATCTCCCTCACTCTCTTGTTAGTTTTGTTGCACCCCTTAGGGCACTTTCACACCTATACCTGCAACGAAATTAATCTTCTCCATTCATTCAAACTGCGATAGAAGGCCACCCGCTGAACTGACAACACACCGATGTCAGACACACACCCATATATAAACCAATCAATTGCAGGTATAGGGAGGACGCAGGTCACGTAGGTGATGACGAGAGGACGTAGGTATGTCATGTATAGTTCTTTAGTGCGTTTGCAGAATTGCAACGTGAAACCAAAACTAACCAAATCAAATGTATACAATGTAACAAAAACGCGAACCTTGGTTCGGGGTTTGGTTCGGACTTTCAGGTGTGAAAAGGCACTTACACCATAACAGAGGTCTATAGCCAGAGGTCTAATCAGCCACTTAAAACGAAAACACCCACGTGATCCAAAGATGACAACTTTTGTTACAAAACACTCTCAAGCAATGAAACTGACACTAAAAACTAGACTGAAAAGACCAAAACAATGATAGGTGTAGCTGCACGACTTCAGCTGCACTGTCAAGATTAGCTGTTCTTTGATGTTAATAATGATATTTTGTTTGCATGCTTACAGCTAGGTAACATTTCTGTCATCTCTAATTTTCTTTGTGATCATTCATTTTAAAGGTATAACGAGTAGGATTTTCTTAAAAAACGATATATAGACTCATACACAATAATCCCTCTCAATCATCATTTAGAACTAGAAGTGTGTGGTGGTGTCTGTATCTGCATAGACCCTGCCCTCTGCCTGTATTTTCTTATTTTGCTGTGCTCGGGACGTTTCTGGGCATCAACCTTTGGGCAGTGGTGTGTAGCCCCCAGCCAATAACAGTGCGCAGGGTGTGAGGTGCGGGACTCTATAAAAACGTAGCGACCAGTTACCAGATCCTAAGCATGTGGGACCACCAGAAGCGTGTGCACCGGGAAGGAGGGGCCAACTTTGAATGTTGTATTTACAAACAGCATCTGTCGAATCCTACTCGTTATGCCATTAAATGTTGATATAGCCAATCACACAGCTGCTGTAATTAACCTGTATTTATGCTGGTTTTGTTCAGACATTGCGATCATAAAATAATTATTTGGCACATATAACAACTTAGTGCATAGCAGAATTTGCTATTTGACTTTGTTTTACAGTAGTATCTCCCCATCCACTGCTCTATGTATCACCCTCAGTGTTACCCCCTTCACCTCCTCCTCTCTGTTAAGGTGTGAACAAGACACTTCTGCTGAGGTGACACCAGCAAAGCACATCTCCAACACAAAGGAAGATTTAACTGGAGACGTGTGCAGCTTCAGTCATGTAATAGCCTCAACGACGAGAGCCCCTGTTGGCTGCAGAGACTGAGACACAATGAGCCAAATGGGAAATTACATTACAGCAGCTAAGTTATGCTAACTTCAGTGCTGGGATTTAGTATCCAATTTTATTAGATTGGTCTCATTTGCAGACTTCTAATATTATGTTTGGAATTCAGCACAGGGCTCTCTGACTCATACAAGGTCATCACATACATCTTAAAGAGAAATTCAAGATAGCAAACTATTGGTGATCCATAACCCTGTTGGCAAAATGTCAATATAATTTCACCACAGAGTCTTTTACACTGAGATGTTAAATAATCACTGTCATGTTGTCTTAACTTTAAACTTCAAAGCTTCAGAGGCAGATCAATGCAGTTCAACATGCACAGCAAATGTTGTGGGCTGATGCCATTAGTGTCACATTCTAGTTACTTAGTGAACATGGATTGACAGTTGACTGGTGTTACGACCCAGCTAGCTAGGGGGAGGGGAAGCAACATAAAACCAGGTGTGTTTGGTAAAAGCTATTTATTCACAAGGAACTTAGATAATTGACACAAACAAAAATACATGAGGCAAACTAAAAAGAAAAAAGGGCCTGTGGGTGCTGTTCAAATCAAATAAATAAATATAACCAAAAGAGGACCCTTAAAATAAGAGCTACAAGTAACTTTTCCTAAAAGAAACCAAAAAAATGGAAATAAAACCTCACTATCTGACCTTAACAAAAACCACTAAAACAGTCAAAACAGTACCCCTGTGCCTAGTGTTTCTTAACAAAGGCATTCTAAGCGTGTGTGCCATCAGTAATCAATACTATACCTGGCCCCAGGTAGCTAACGAGTACCTCAACACTAGTTTCACAGAGTTTGAACAGCAATTAACATCTAACAGTCTGAAGCAATAACAGGAGCCGCTGAAAATCCCAGCCACCTCAACCAGCATCTACAAATGCTTGGCCAGATACTAGATGCTCTCAATCCCCAAACTGCATCCTCTGGATTGGAGCACTGGACCAGGTGCCGCTCCAGTCAGGATCTTCAAAACACCAACCAGGAAGTGGGATGGGCATCTGAATCCGGGGGACTTGACATGTGTACAACAAGAACACTAAAAAGGGTTAGAGACATGGGACAGGTGTTGGCTGCGGCTGTAACAACTGGTTTGATGATGAAAACACTCAAGGTCAATATCAAAGTCATCCAATCATCCAACTGTAGGACAGTTGTGGTGCAGTCAGTCTTTCTATTCTCACTCTAAAATCAGCTCTAGGCTACATGCATGTTTGGCTTCATGCTATGGATTTTTCTTCATCACCTAGTAGATGATGTAATCCATCTTAAAGGGGCACCTCATCAGTTTTAAACATAACGATCAATTTACTAGTCATGAGGAGTACTACTCAGCTTATGAAAACAGTTGTACAGTGTTTTCTGTGGCTTTGCAGGAAACTTTGTAAAGTCAAGGGTTACCTTGACTTGGGCTTCAAGACTACAGACATTTAATGGAAAGCCTGTGTTACAAACTAGAAGTCTAGAGGATGAAAGATGAGGGCGTTTATCAGACAAGGAGGCTCATGACAGATGCTATTGAGCTGCATTATGGAAACAGAAGGATCCAGCACTTTAGTGAGCCTGGGCCCATGCAACCATCCAACCTCCTAGAAATTATGTTTATATACTACTAATCTGCAACAGCAAATATGTTTTCAGAGATTATATTATAATTTGACTTGATCACCTGAATTAAGTTTTGATGAACGCCAAAAACATTTTCAAGACAACAACTGTTGGGTGGAATGCGACAAAATTATGCACAGACATTCAAAAGCAATCATAATGACTCTGGTGCCATCAGGTCAAAGTGAATCTACTAGATGGTTTGACACAAAATTGTACAGACATTCATGGTTCCCTGTCAATTAATCCTAATAACTTTGTTGACATTTTTTCCAGTGCCATCATCAGGTCAAATTTTAATTTGTATAATGCTTTGTTTTATGACCAAATACCTGCAAAACTAACATTCCCATCAGCCTCAGCTGTACTTTGTGTTTAGTGCTAATTAGCAATTGTTAGCATGCTAACATGCTAAACTAAGATGATGACCATTATACGTGCTAAGCATCAGCATGTTAGCATAATCATTGTCAGCATGTTCACATGCTGATTTAGCTCAAAGAACAGCTGTGCCTAAGTACAGTCTTACAGAGCTGCTAGCATGTCTGTAAACTCTTCGTCTTGTTTGTATGTGAACCCCAAAATTTAAAACATGTTAATGTGAGTAAAATACGATGGCAAAGGAAACTATCCGTACATTTATACATTTTCTAAGTTTAAGTTACCTAAAATGTAGTCCTTAAAGTGTTGAGCTAAATCAGACAATGTTTCATTTTCACCAACAAATTAAGGCAAATACACTTTCGTAAGTATAAAATTAGTAAGAATATTATACTAGTAGTATATAGTAAGACTACTATAGACTTACAGTGTAGTGTCAACCTAGGGAATAACAGGAACACAGCAGTAGCCTAATGCTACTGCAAATGTGCATTCAATACTGTACAGTAAATCAAAAATAGTAAAGAGAGATTTGAAATATTGCAACTGTTACTTATATTTTTTGGTCCTGGGCTGCTGGCAGCAATTAAAATTTGTGATATAGGAAGTGATTATAGACATAGACCATAGAAACAGTTTGTGGGTTTGGCTTGGCCTTAGTTTGCTGCAGAATCCTCCTTCACCATCACACCTACAAAAGAAAGGAGAACAGCAGGGAGGAAAAACAGTGGCATGTGACCTTGGTTTTTCTTCACAACTGAATGTTTTATTCATGTGATTACATCTAACGCAGGTAGTCATTAACAAGAGCCATTAATTAGCAACCTGGAGATGTCTAAGAAGAGTCCAGTCAATTACCACACGGAGCTGTGGTTCACAAAGTGCTTAGGCTGGCAAAAGAAGTCCCTGACCCTTTCATGCTCCAGCTCAGTAAAATGCAGCATGTAGCCCTCACAGCATATGAAGTTCATTTGCAAAAATAGATAAACGCATTCTTAAAATGAATGAACCAACACAATTTGACTGATATTCTCTTGAGTGCACAATACATTTCCCTAAGCATGATGTAGGAAAATCAAGAACGGTTACCTCCACAAATACAAAAGCAATTACACACAAATGCTCAATTTATATTTCTACTGAAATATGCAGTTCAGATGCTCTTGTGGCATCCACATCTTACCTATTGGTTTGCTGGACATTTACTGTTGAGCGTTGCAGATTTGGCTGTACTCTCAGACTCTCATTGATAAACCATGGTTTATGACACGATCAATTATAGTAGCTCTAATCTCATCTGAGACTACAGCTCTGGGTCTCACTCTTCTCAGCAGTCTTCCACCACGCATACGTACTCCTCTCCTTCTCCTGGCCACTCCTCCTCCTCTGCCAGCCATCTCTCTGTGTCTGGCTGGGTCCATGTTTACTGAGAAAAACTAATTCCAAAGACTTGCCCTTTTATATAGACGGCATGAAACTGAAAAGCATAATCACCTGGGTAGGTACTCAGCTAGAATGGGAATCAGCTGTGGTTGGTCTTTTCTATTCATAGTTTTCCTTTTTTGGGATGTAAATGTAGTAGAATGGAGCAGATTGCAGTAATCTTGTGAGCGTACATTTAGCAGTTTTGGCAGTAGTAGTGAAATGTGCAAAATGGAGTGCAAATACAGAGTTTTGGGGGTGGTTGGGTTTGAGTGAGTGGCAAGCATGCAAACAGAGAAAACACTGAAAAAAGAAACACTGAAAACAAAATGCACAGAAGTGCTCAGGTAAAGGTTTTTACACAGGAATGTAAAAGAAAAGAGAAGCAAATGGATCATTGGATAAATTCACATCTTAGAATCTTTGTGATCTACTCAGTGACTCATCCCATCCGTACCACAGAATGGGTTACCTCCATCTGTTCAGAAATGCCAGTCTGCCAGCAGCTTCTACTCTTCACTGACTGTTGCAACTGCTGACATGACTTAATCTATCTATCTATATCCTCTGTTGGCCACTCTATTACAAAGTTTGTCATATGTGACATATTTTGTTTATTTTTGGTTTACTCTTGAATGCAACTGAAAATGTAGCAAATGCAAAACCTTCAGTTAAGAATACTTCAATGATGCTGAACATTATGTAGCATATTTTTATGTTTACAACTAAAAGTTATGCACAGCCTAGCACAACCATCAACCAGTTAAACAGTAAAGTTAGAGCTGTGTGGGAGGAAAAGGAGAAGAAGTGGCAAACAATGTTGCAGAATAATAAGTATTCTGAGAGAATACCAGACTGATTCGTCTTGATTCTCTAAAGATGAATTCATTAGCATCCAAAAAGGTTTTAGACGTGACTGTGAACAACTCTGGGAGTGTGCTTAGGTACATCTGAGAGGGTGAACTTGGCCAAGGTGAGAGGGAGCCTCGGCTTGGGGAGGCATCCTAAACAGCTCTGCACAGACTAGGAGGGAAACTGCTGAGTCATGCTTCTCACTGTTTGTGTCACTTTGTGTTGCTCCCATCTCAGTTTCTCCCTCTACTCTGCAGCATTACATGACGTGGCCAAAATATATTTTTAATGATTGTATTGGTTGTCAGTTTTGTGCTGCTGGGGAATTAGGTGACTTAATTTGGGTTTATTGATGACAAACAAAATCCCTGGAAGCCTTTTTCAAAAAAATTACTTTAATGAATGTTGGTTAACAGAGATGCCCAAGAAATCTGTGAAAATCATCAAACACACAGAGGCAATTATTTTGTCTTATGTATGTACACATACCACTACAACCTCAGAGGGACTACTCATACTTGCACACACTCTCACAGGCAGTCCAATCATGTATCCCTGTGTGCTGATTTATTTGTGTGAGATTAAGTGCATTGATTGTGGAGTCTCCTGCTGAAGAGCTGAAGACTGGTTAGGAGCTAAACCAGTGGCGTGCAAAATTATTAGCAGCACAGTGTGTGTCACTGTTAAGTATCTGGCAAAGTGCTGCTCCACTGCCACTGTGTCAGTAAGTGTGAAAGATGTATTCAGATCATTTACTAAGGTAAAAGTACAAATACCACAATGTAAAAAGTAAACGTTCTGCATTCAAAATACCACTTGAGTAAAGGTATAATAGTATTATCAGCAAAATGTACATAAAGTATCAAAAGTTCTTCCACAGTACAGTGTCCCCTGTGAGTGATTATTATTATATACTACATTATCAAGTTGTTAACACTGATGCATGAATGTGTGAGCATTTTATTTTTGTAGCTGTCTGAGTAAGAGCTAGTTTATCCTGGGGGTCAACTTAACTTACTCCAACAACTCGGGCCCCTCCAAAGGCCCATATAAAATAGAAGGGTCTTGAGATGATCGATGGGTTGGAAAGAAAAAGAAGAAGAAAAAAAAGTTCTGCCACACAAATATTGTATTTTTGATATTTAAATCAAACAGTTATTTAAATGAAACTATTTGACAAGTTTAGAGGAGAAATGTCTCTTTGGCGGAACTGCCAACAGCTCATAGGCATCTGAAACTTGACATGGGGCCCCAACCAGACAGCTTGTTAGAAGAAGTTACAAGCCAAAGAGGTTATAATAGGTAATAATAGGTAATAATAATAGGTATAATCAATGTGTTGCATTTTATAGCATATATATCTTTTTTAATGTAAGACCTTAATCTGAAAAGTAACTAGTGACTATATCAGTCAAAGAAATGTCGTGGGGTTAGAAGAACAATATTTCTCTCTGAAGTATAGTGAAGTATAAAGTAGCACAGTAGTTACTTTTCAATTTCCACCACTGGGTCTCTGTGACAAAGACAGAGACTTATTAAGTATACCCTGCTTATGACCACATCTACTACTATGGTTGCTGCTACTGCTCAATTATGTAATAATCATTTAGGAAGCACTTTCTTCAACAAAGTTAAGTAGTGCATTACAACGGAAACACACAAAACGACAGCAAATGCAAGGAGAAAAAAAAATGAAACACATTAAGGATAAAAATAAATGTGAAGAGTAGTAAGAAAACAGGACTGCAGTGGTAAGACCAGAACGGATATGTACTTTTGGAGATCACCCCTTGCCACATGAGTCAAGACTAAAATTCAAATCTAAAAGCTAACAGAGAACCGATGCAGAACTAGCCCTAAAGTAATATTTTAATATCTTTTGGTCATAGTAATAATTTGTGCAACAGTTAGAACTAATAATAACAAGAACATTAATACTTAACACTAATAATTAATACCATTAATGATAGCTATTATGGTAATAATCTTATGACAATTACAATTCTTATTATTGTGAGTTGATGAGTCTGTTAAAGTAGCCTGGTTCCAGACCTCTGAACTAACACCCACATCTTTAGTTTGTTCAGTGATTTAATCATGGATGTAGTAAGAGAACTTGATCCAAAATGGCACCCCACTCATTTCAGTGAAAGGGACTCACTGGGCACATACAACTTTTTGTCAGGCTTTTACTGGCTTACATGTTTTGGTGTCCTTCTCCAACGTGTTGGCGTTTACAGATACAACATAGAGTTATTTCAGAGTGTTTATGATACTCAGAAAAATGTATTCATCTTTTTACAGCCCTTTCTTTTGTATTGATTTTGAATGGGAAAGTCTTTTTGGCCAGTGTGACCTGCTATACCAACTGTGTGGCTACTATGCTAAAATCGTCTCACAGCCCAGCACTATTGCTGGGGACTTGTGTTGTGTTGTGCTCATTGTAGAAACAGCTGACGTGATGATGTGCCTATGGGAGACATCTGGAAGAACGGCTACAACCTGCAAGACAAGGGTCACATGAACAATGCGTAAAAAGTTTTATACATTTTTCAAAGACAGTTTTTTATGTGCTTCCTCACTATTTACTGTACAGCCTTCTGCAGTACAAGTGGATAAGCTAGCAAGGCCACCGAAAACTAGCCTGTTGATGCCCTTGGCTGTGTCCTTCGGTCATGTGACCCTCATCTTGCAGGCTTTAGCAGTCTGTCAAGAGTCTCCCTCTTTCTTCATGGCTGGCTAGCTACCTTGCTTCATAAAAACTAGTGACGAAAAATGCAGATGAAATTAGGCAGGTTCTTGTCAGTCACTTACAGAAATAAGTCTTACATCACAATATTTCTTTGATTGTCTTGGAAAACGCAAAGTTAAGTCGAGTTAAGATACGTCACTCACTGATTGGTTTGGGCAAAATAAATCAAAATAAACCCCTTCTCAAGAAAAGAATTTGGCAAACATGAACACCATGTCATGAATAAAGTAAAACAATATGGCAATTCAGTCTGATAATTAAGCCAGTGTTACAGTGGTATGCAAACAATTAGATACCATTAAGCTTGACTGAGTATATGGTAATTACCACTCCCACTCCACATACTACCACCACCCATTGTCTAGTCACAATGTGTTTTCACTTCCACTGAGTCTGTGTGTGTATGCATTTTTTTTATTTGTGAGCCTCAAAAAATTAAATTACTGTCTGTATTTAATAGCATGTGTCATTGTGTATCTGAGCAGTGACATAGTGCTAATTACAAAAATTAGTTTATCTACCTCAAATAAACTGTCTCAACTTCCCTCCCCTCAGCCTACAGCTCACCACCAGGAAGAGTGTGTGCATTTGTGTATCTCTGTGGGTGTTACACGTACTGTGCATGCATACAACAATGGTGTTACAGTGTTCAGGGAACAGAAACTGTTTTTGTGGTGGTAATTGATAGCTTTGTGACTGAGCAGATGTGCAGATGTGATAAATGACTTTCAGACTGTGTGCAGCTGTATGCAGGCATGTGTGTGTGTTTGTGAGTTAGTAAATTTTCTTGCATAGGAAAACTCAGTTATTCACATGCACTCATTCTAAGCTCCCATAAAGTCTCTGGATCAGTACAGAGGTATTTATCCATCTGGCTTACAGCCACACTGGCCTCAATAAGGCAACACTCTTATTGCTTACAGTTTGAATGAAATGGATTCCCTCATTACTGGGCTACTGACAGCAATACCAGGCCATAACATTGACAACAGCTTGTGTTTTTGCTACTATTTATCTTGTAATGCATTTGTCTGCTTGTTGAAAACACATTGATGTTAAAGATACAATAGAACTAGCCAAAAGGAACAAATAAATGCTAGTGTGCAGGTTGTAAGGCCTGTGGTCAGCACAAAACATGACAATATCAGCACTCACTGGATTACTGAGGTATATAGACCTTCTTTCTCTCACTGCCAAACTACACTGAGTCACTTGGAATGGTGAGTAGTGTAATTGGACAATTTAAAAGGCAGGGTGTTGTAAAGAAAAGAGATAACTGCAGTGTTCAGATTTAGATTTATTGTCCCAGAGGGAGATTTGTTTTCACAGCCAGTACAACATAGAAACCTACAGATATACACACAGCAACATACAGATATAGACAATCCATAAAATCCTCATGTGCATATTCATACATTACAGCTAACAGCAGTGTCAGTGAGGCAGTTTGTTCAGGGCTGCTATGACAGAGGGGACAAAACTCTTGCTGAAGCAAGCTCTTCTCCATTTTTTAAGTCTTGTGTCTCTTATCAGATGGTAGGAATGCAAAGTGTTGATTGAGGTTGTGATCAGTGTCATTTGTTATTGTGAGTTCTAGGTGGGTGATGGCTCTGTGGTTCATGTCTGAGAGTTTGGGTGTGGGAAAGCAGATGATTTTGGAGGCAGTATGTGTAATGCTGGTAAGTTTGTTTTTGTTAGAGATGGTTAACATGTTAAAGTAGTAGGGGGCACAGTACAGCAGGATGGGCTGAATTATGCCTTTGTAAAGCAACAACAGGTGGTGGGGGGTAACCAACAGTGCTCTGAGTTCATAGATGACAAAGTCTTTGCTGGGATCGTCTATGGATAGAAGTGACGTGTTGATAAAAACTTCATTTAATGTGTATATTGAGTCCAACATATTTGAAGTGGCTCACCTGCTCAACTGTCTTGCCATGGGTGGGCATGGGGTTCGGTCCTGTGCGCTGTGTTTAAAATTAAACATGCAAAAGTAATTAAAGTGGATGTAATCAACATTTGTAAATTAACAATGGAAAGGTGTCACTCGTATGACCTTACAGATGATTATCACCAGACTCTGCAGTTCACCTCAGCTTTACGGAGCTTTATAGCATCTTTCAGCTCATATTTCCCTCAGCAGTTGCTTGAGAGCAAACCAGAGCTAAAAGGACAGTGAATATTGGGCTTATATTTATCAGGTGTACAGACACACAACTCCAAATTAATGCTGAATGAATGAATGAATGTTGCATGGTATCTGCTGGTTGTGTAAATGCGCATCTGTTGTTAACATGTTTGCCATATAAATTTGGTGATAATATGCCTATGTTGTGCTCAGAGCTTGTTTCTGCTGCCCCAAGTAGCCAAAAACTCAGTTAATCCAGGTTTGCATCAACATTTCCTTAACTGGCTAAGTATGATGAGGGGTGGATGTGCATGAGGCTATAGGCAGACAGCTGTGGGGTTGATGACCTTGGAGATGGGAAACGGTCCCACAAACCTTGGGGCCAGCTTTCTGGACTCCAATCACAGGGCCAGGTCCTGCGTGGAGAGCCAAACTGTCTGGCCTGGAGTGTAGGCAGGTGCAGGGGTGCAACAGCAGTTGGCGGCCCTCTGCAAACAATCAGAAGTACAGAGCAGGGTGGATCGTGTAATGACTGGTAACACAAGGAAGAGGACTCAAAAGCACGACTCAGACTCAGAAGGGTTAGCAAGTAATAAAACACAGTCTTTACTAGTTGCAAGCAAGGATCAGTACACAGGTGAGCAGTCAGACCAAGTAAACAAATCAGTCAGGGAGCAGGCAAAAGGCGAAACGCAAAAAAACATAGATGAAGACACGAGGAGAATGCTGGAATGTTCGACACAAAGGACAAAGACGAACTGGCACAGGGAGAGGGGAGAACACAGACTAAATACACCAGATGAGTGGTTAACGAGGGACAGGTGAAACTAATCAGGGCGGGGCAGGTAACCAGGCTGGCGGGAACACACAAGGGCAGGAAGTGAAGTGTCTGAAACGAGAGGAGAGGTTGATAGACTCGTCAAACAGGTGGGACAAGGCATCAGGCTTAATATTTTGAGAACCTGGGCGAGCGCCCACCTGGCTTGCCTAGCATTCAGTCTCTTGGCTGTCCGGATGTACTCCAGGTTCTTGTGGTCCGGCCAGACCAGAAAAGGTTGATGATCAAGGAGGCGTTGCAGGACCTGGTGGACATGCTGGATGTGAGATTCTTCATTGGGAGAGAAGATGAGGATATCGTCTAGGTAGACGAAGACGAACCAGTCCAGTATGTCTCGGAGTATGTTGTTAACCAGGGCCTGTAAAAAAACTGGAGGGTTAGTCAACCCAAATGGTATAACCAAATATTCATAGTGTCCTGTGGGTGTGTTGAAGGCCATCTTCCACTCGTCCCCCTCCCTTATTCTGACCAGGTGATACGCATTGCGTAAGTCCAACTTGGTGAAAATCTTGGCAACTTCTAACAGTTCAAAGGCAGAAGAAATGAGAGGGAGGGTGTATTTGTTTTTAATAGTGATATCGTTCAACCCACGGTAATCGATGCAGAGCCGCAGAATCTTATCTTTTTTGTTGGCCTCCAGGGGCTTGGGCAAGGGAAGCAGTTCTAAGCCCAGTTTCTTGGCAAGTTTCCAGTCCATGAAGCTTTCATCAGCCCCGGAGTCCACCAACACCCGATGATTGAGAGTGTGGAGGGGTGTGAGGAGCTGAGCTGATGTGAGAGGTTGAGAAGGGGAATCAACAGAAAAGGTTTGGCTCACCAGTACCCTTCTTTCTACTGGGGAGCCTTGCCTTTTACTGGGCATGATGACAGAAAATGGCCAAACTGGGAACAAGAGATACAACTGCCCTCCTGTAGTCAGCGATGTCGCTCCTTCAGCGTCAGCCTGGACCTGCCCAGCTGCATGGCTTCCTCCGGAGCAGGAGGAGGAGCTGTGGGGCCCGGGAAGGAGGAGGACTGGGGTGGAGAGCGTCGAGGTGTCGAGGAGAAGGACGAGTAGTGCCCCTTCAGGACAGGAGGGTGAACTGCAGATACACTCATGGAGGCGATTGTCAATCTTAATGGTGAGAGCAATGAGAGAGTCAAGATCTGTGGGGAGCTCGAGGGGAGCTAACTGGTCTTTTATGACATCATTAAGACCATGGTAGAGTGTGGGAGTGTGGGAGGCCATGATTCATCTGCTATGCCTTGCCTTGGACTGGGGGTGAAAGCCAGAGGAAAGGCTGACTGTGGCTCTCAAGAGGCTGCAAAACTCAATCCAGAAAAGAGAGCTAAACTCGGGCCCCCCGGTCAGACACTTTATCTTTGGGGAGGCCATGCAGTCTGAACACCTGGCTAATCATGATTTCTGCAGTCTTCTTTGGTGGAAGGCAGTTTGGGTAAAGGAATGAAGTGAGCTGCTTTAAAGAACCAGTTAACAACAGTAAGGACGACAGTGTTACCCTCTGATGGTGGGAAGTCCAGAGCGATGTGGGATAATGGGCTGTGAGAAACAGGTAAGGGTTACAGAAGCCCCACTGGAGCTCACCAGGAGTTCTTGTTTTGGGAGCAGACCAGGAACTCCTTGGTATCAGCTTCCATGGCGCCCCACCAGTATCACTACCGCAAGAGAGCCAAAGTCCTTGCCTCTCCAGGCTGAAACGCCAGCGAGGAAGAGTGCCCCCACTGGAAAACCTGGGAGCAAAGACCAGCTGGTACAAACAAATGATTATTAGGACGCGCACTGGGAGCAGGGTGCTCGGAGAAATAGTCTTTTACCTTCCTGTCAATGTCCAATGGAAACCATGCCGATGACAGAGGAAGGGGGTAGAATTTCCCGGGGTTGGACAGGTGAGAGGTGAGATCCGCTTGGTAGACTTGTGACAGTGCATCCGGCCTTGTGTTCTCGGAGCCTGGGCGATTCTTGGCAGAATGGATGTACTCCAGGTTCTTATGGTCCGTCCAAACAATGAACAGCTACTCCACCCCCTCCAGCCAATGCCTCCACTCATTCAGTGCCATCTTGACTGCCAAGAGCTCTCGGTTCCCGTTGTCCTTTCTGCAGATGAAGTTTCTTCAGGAAGAATGAGGATGGGTGCAGAGGTAAAAAGTCTCTTTAACTCACGAAATGCTTTGCGCGCAGCAGGTGACCGAAGTGTAGTTCTGAAGTTCTACAGTAGAAATTGACCAAACTGAGGAAGCAATGCAGGTCTTTTCTGGATGTGGGAGCCAGCCAGTCAACAACTGCTTTCACCTTGGCGGGGTCCATCTGGATACTGCTGGTGGCCGCCAGAGCAGACTCGAGATAAACAGCATGACAGTGGCGGCACATTTGAGAATGGCTCTCGTGCCCCAATTAATATATTGATTGTGTCTCCGTAGCCAGGGAAATCCAAGACTCATCGGTTGGTTAGTTGCATTAATCAGGTGAAATGTGAGAGTCTCATGGTGGTTACCGGACATGCCCAGACATACCACAATTGCTCTGTGGGTGACGGAGCATAGGTGTCCATAGGTGCTGACTTCAGTGGGTTTGGTTAGAAGCTCCTGTTGAATCCCTAACTGGATGGCTCATTAGTCCTAAACTGGGCCTGGATGAGGGGACCCAAAGGCATTTCAGAATGGATGGCTCAGCTCACTAGCGTCCTCTGGATGACTGGTGAGCATCCTCTTTTACTGGACAGTTTTACACAAAATGACCAACCTGGCCACAGTACAGGCAACAGTTGTCCTGAAGGCGCTGTCACTTTGCAGTGGACAACCTTGTTTGACCAAATTGCATGGGCTCTGGGAGGAGCAGATGGGTGACTGTTCTCCCATTCAGCTGTTCCCCAATCCCGTGCTCAGCCGGTGTTATTAACATAAGCTGTTATTAACATTTCTTGTTGGAAAGGTCAAAGAGCTCAGTCAGAAGTAGAAAACAGGCATGCTCTCTGGCTCCTAATACCAATCCATGTCCTTTAATATAGAATATTCAATATTTACTACTATTATATTATTGTTACATAATACAGCTGCACAGTGCATGCTTAAGCTACCTTTCAGATACTCAGGGATTCATAAAGTCCATTTTGGGAAGAATGTTGAAAATACATATCAACTGTATGGGAGACAGTCTTACCAAAAACAATGCCAAGTGTCAAGGTGAAGTGTAAAACATAATTTACTCCAACAGGTAAAATCAAAGATGATGCAGGACTTCGTTCTCATTTCACCAACTGCAGGGCTGCTGAGCAACAGTGTGCTCACTGCTGCAGCTGGTGGCCAAAAAACGAAATAAATGAAACTGCCACCTCTAATCACTATGTGTAGCAACATAGCTGGCTTCGTCATGCTGGAACTGCCTGGTGGCTTATATGATCCCAACTATTAAAGTCATAGACACATTTTGAGATGCAAACATTGTGAACAAACAACATCCCTGTTGCATTTAGAAGGGAGATGATTAATGAAAGTCATCTCTAGCCATCCTTACAGTTCTGAAGTTACTTTGCAACATGAATTGCGTGGGAAAACAGCATTAATCCACCAGAGTGACAATTCCCATTCCAAGTCTATTAGCTTGAGATGGGATTGTGAGGGTATGGTGGATGGAGAAACTGGGAATGTGTGGAGCTGGGAACACGCCCCCACGGGTCTTCAGTCAGTCTGTTTAAATAGCAGGGAGACTGAGGCCATCCATCACCATGGGAATCTCATTTCCACCATGTGTCCAATGCAAATGAACAGCACTCGCAATCAGGGGGCTGTTGTTTTGCCAATAGTGGCTGAGGAGCAGGAGGGATGATAGGTCATCCATCTTGGCTTTGAGTAAACAAAGCATTGCTCACATGAGGGGCTCAATTCACATTTGCAGCCATGCTGGGAACAAAAACAAAAAAAAATTCACTGTTTGCCATTTATTGATATTTGTTATTATTATTTTTGGTTATGAGCGATAACAGTACTTCCATTGAAGATTAGTGAATACAATTTATTTAAAATTTATTCTGCTTCTTGTGTCTTTATCTCTAACATTTAGTGACAGAGGGAGTCAAGAAGGATGAAAGGGAGAGAGAAGAATGTCTTTCTACTGTAATTCAACTTATATCTCTGTACTGCATAACCTTTTCACCAACAAGCCTCTTTATAGCCCTTTTTACAAAAAAGTCCCAGGAAATAAGGAGCCACAGGAACTAAACTCGGGAACTAAGAGTGCTTTCACACCTAACCTGTTTGGTGCAGTTTAATAAACACTGGTGTGTTTGCCTATTGAACCAAATAGTTCATCTGGGCTAGTGAGACAGCTGAAGCTGGACCAAAACAACTGGACTGAGACCACCTGAAAGGGGTTCTCCTCATATGTCGGTACAAGACATGTCTTTTTTTGCCCTGTATTTACCAGTGTGTCATCATTTTTCATTCATTATATTGTCCCAACAAGTCCTCCAAATTAAATGACAAAATAAGTTCCTGCCTGTTCCTGTTGTTGTTCTTCTCAGGAAGACAGCCTCTATTGTCCAGCTGCAACTATTAATGCTCATGATCATTGATTTTTCCATGAGCTCTTTGTGAACACAGAGAAGATAAATCACTACATAATTGCAGTAAAGCGCTTAGACACAGGTAATATTGTGTCATTTTTTTCCCTCTGTCCAGACCAAATGACTTGAACTACAGGGGTAAAAGTAACCAAACAGTCCATTTTATGCATTCCTGTTTGCATTTCAATTCCATCTATAGAACCCTGAAGGTTAAAGTCATAATCTCAAAGATTTTCATTTTGTTGTCTTTCACGGCACCTATGGCAATAATCGGTAATTGCAGGTGTGTTTTTGGACCTCACTTAAGTTTCACTTTCACTTTCCCCATCTGTAGTTATCGACCTTTTCTTTGTTTGTTCAGCCATAATAACCGTTAACTCACAATGCTAACAGAGATCAGAAAAAACAGTATGCCGCTTCAAACACAGGTGAGTTGAAGAGCGAGTCTGTTGCGTTAAAAGCCCTGTGAAAAGCCTAACTGTTCGCCACTTGTGATTTTTCCAGGAAAGTTCCTCCCGACACCCCGGTTGTAATACTACAAATGCTGCAGGCTTTCATCAGTGGGCCATAGGCTCAATCACCATTGTATTGCATCATTCGGCGATAGATAGTGACTTAACAGACATTTATTTAAATGAAAATCTTTGAGATTATATGTTTAAGTCAATTCGATTGAATTGATAACAGAAAGTGTCCTTTTTTGAGACACACAAGGTTCCTGGGTTACACCAAAAGTTCCTGTGGTGAAAAAGATTGGAAAAAAAACAGGTGTGTAGGTGGTGTAGTTTGTATCATATTCTTCCATGCATGACTTTTTTTAAGTGTTAGTGGAAGAAATACAGAAAACCCATTTCAGCCAGTAATATTCTGCTTTGACACAGTATGTAGCCATTGTGAAGGAAACTGTGACAACTACAAATGTTCAAACACTGTTGAAATGGAGATACAACATGACCCTTTATAGCAAGAGTTATGTTGCTAGAAAGGGTTTATATCTGATACCGCAGAAGAGATTTTTGGTTGTTATCTCAACTCTCATCAAATCAAATGACTTGTGAGGTTGCTTTAACATGACGTAGTACATGTGTCTTACCAGCAGTTCAGCAGATATCCGATGGGCAGTTCAGTTTTCTCTGGCTGACTTTGCTGCGTGGTATGTTTCTGAAATCACTTTCAGGACCTCTGCAATTTTCTTTTGCAATTATTTTCTTGAGAACAACAAAATACTTTCTTCTCTCTGCCCCTCTCTATCTTTCTTTCTTCCTTAGTCTCCCAACCCTGCAGAGTGGCATTACAAATTGTGATCTGATTCCTTAAACACCGTCCTCCTCATATATCCTCTCTCTCTCACACACACACACACACACTCATTTACACACACAGTTTAAAGTGTGCAGCTGAGGGATCTAGACTAGACAACTGCAAGACAGAGGCGGCCCGGCTGACACAGAGGGACGAGAAAGCAATAAAGCTACTGAGACACTTTTTCATTCTCTCTCTTTCTTTACCACTCACACACACACACATTAGTGTATGTGGATAAAAGCACGTTTTATTCTTGTCTGAGTGCATGTTCTTTGCCTGCTTGTGCACGTGTCCAGCTGCATACTAATGCTCTCACATATGCACAGTAACTGCTCAAGCAAATTGTGAAAAATGGCTCAAATGAGCAGCATTATGATCATGTAAAAATGTGTGCAGACAGTGTGCAATATTACATTTATATTAATAATATTGTAATATTAATATTATATTACAATAATAAATGTTTATCCTAAATAATATTTTGTACAGTGCAAATTAATAAATTGATATGTATTATCTATTAATTGGGCATAATTTAGAGATAGATCATATGTGATATATGGTATGTATGGCATACAGTATGTATGAAAATTAAAATGAAATCTGAATAACATTCATCATACTTAGTGTGCCCATGTTAAGTCAGTTATAGTGAGGAATGCTTCATGCAAATTTCATTAATGCGTCCCACGAGTGTAACCATTCATTCACTGAAGGCTCAGCAGGAGTTACTGTAACTGCATCTCCAGCATTTAAAATATGATTTCTTTTTCTCTTTTCAATACACAGACTGAAGAGCAGAACATCTTCTCTGGTGATACTTAAAGTCGAACTCTAAGTTTTATTTATTGTCCTACAGTGATAGTGTCCCCTGCACTAGTGTCCTCAAGGGGGCGGGAATTTTGGGTTCACACTGACGATGTCGGTACTGTAAATGCTGTTTACTCAGTACATTAGTTACTCTGTGTTGCAATTCAAATTACAGGGTAATGTATGGAGTGCTGAGGTCACAGAACTACCTGCTGCTGAGATAGTCTTTTCATCACTACAACTGGTTTAGACACTGTTTGTACACATATGTCCAAAAACCTCATTTGAAAAATGAAAACATGTGTAATAGCTGCAGTAATTTCCTTCCACAAACTGTGAGGAGACTTCAAATTTCAGTTCTACTGTGAAACTGACTCCTTGTCTCACTTGTGTTTCATCAGAATCCTAAGGAATAATTTGTGAGATTACTCTCTGTCAAGCCAACTGATTGATATGCACCAAAGTGTTTATTTTGAAATCTTCTTTCTGTGTGTTTTATGAAAACCTCTAGAGGCGATTTGGGCTGATAAAGGTGTTTCTAATGTGCTGATGTGTCTTGTTGTTGGTGCTTTCTGAGTGTGTGTGTATGTACAGTATGTACAGTATGTGTTGCACCATGTCAGGCTACATTCAGCAGGATTAAGTATCAGGGCCGATATGTTTCACCCTCTGTGATCTTAATGATGTGACATGATCCTCTACACATACTGTATGTAATCTGATGTAACCTTGTGCCAACTGCTGTGGTCTTCATCTAATCTGATGTAACTGTACAACAGTACAACAGATTCCAAATCTATTTTGAACAGTGAATAATCCTGATGTTCTGTTGTCTGAACCTCAGATAGCAGACAGACTGACAATCTAATTAACCTTTTAATAAAAGACAAAAAAATTTGATTGATTAATCTGCACCCATGAAATAAATCACGAAACATCTTTCAAAGAATATATTCATTTAAAACTTAAACCAATGGTCATATTGAAAGTTTTAAAAAAGCCTGAAAATATGCAGTACACTCTTTGCACAACTAGATCAGACTGGCTCTAATGTTTGGTTGTGCAACAACCCAACAATTTTTTGGGCAATGGGGCCTCTTCCTGCAGTTTCCTACAAACCATTGTGACTTGTGTTCAAACACATAAAAACTGTGAATTTCCTGTGGATTTTAAAATGGACACACAATTTGGTCAGTTATACAATCCCCAGCAATCAAAATAAAGTCAATAAATTACCTGATATTGGCGCTATATGTATAAATGTCATTTCAGTCCATTCAAATGCTGATACATTTCACTTAAAACCACAATTGTGAACTTTATGGTGGCACTAGAGGAAAAGTCAGGGGATCGACAAAATCATTAATATTAACTGATGAGGAACCATGAGCAACATTGCCATTCCTAGAGCCATGCTGCTTGTGTGGCTAAAAACCATAACCATTCATTACTTTTCTCTGTGTGACTTCTTTGGGACAGCACGTATTGCTTTGCAACACAACACTTATTTGAAAGATCCATTATGTTGTCAGAGCACGGTGGCCCCTCATGGTTTCATAGAGAGCCGAAGTAATTAAGCTTGTTCCTTGGGTTTACTTTTCATATTCTAAGACAAATTGGCATTAACTACAGCACTGCTGTAACCTTTGTAATTTTAACAAAGTTAAATAGTGGCCTACATTTGATTTAAAAATGCATCAAATATACGGAGCTAAAAATAACTTAAACATGCCGTTTTTAACATTACCAACAGTAGGAATTATCTGATAAGCTAAGCACTACAGCAGCCCACAACCTTATCAACTATGTGGTGTGGCATCACAAGGGGGAATGTGGTAGGGGGGTGCTACATTCCCATGCCGGATTGGCAACCACATTACAAAATGGCCGCCATGGCACACACTACATCTCCCAGGATGCCTCACCACTCGGACAGGTGTCGATGCTTAAGCCACCTAATTGAAGCAGGACTGAAAGGCTTCACAAAGCCCAGAGCAAAGGGGGCAGAGGAACAGAGAGTACACGGCTGGAAGGAGCTGGGAAAACGGACTTGGAAGAGAACCCCGACATACAGGAAAGTACTTTAAAAAGACTTAGACCTGCTCAAGGAGAAGAAGCCCCTGAAAAAGGGGAACACGGACAATTTATGTTGAGTTTTGAAAGAATGTTATGATTTTCTGGGATGTTTTGAGTTTGCTTTTGGAGTTTGGAGTTTGATTGAGGAAATGATCTGAGGTGCCTGCTAATAACCTGCTGATTTGAGGAAATAAACCTGCACTCCTTTGAACCTCCTATTTTTGCCCTGATCAAAACACCATGCATATTCAAAGGATTCTTCCATCAAAACATTAATTGCTTGTTATCTGCCCCATACTTACCACTGTTGACATCACCTTCGAAGCAGACTACTACTTCTACGGAATGAATCTGCAGTTGGCTACCAGCATACAGGCAACCACATTACCACCGCCTACTGGACTGGAGTGTGAAGTAGTAAACAGAAAAATTGACTAAATTTCCTTTAAAGCGATTTCTCACCTAAATAAAATGCAGCAGTCATTAATGCTATTAATTCTACCTGTGATTTCCATGCTTGCAAGATGTCTACTGTGAAAAGGATTTATTGATTCAGTGCTTCAGAAACCTTGTTCCCCACATCGCTACTTAACACACAGAGCAGAAATAATCTAACTGCAGACCTCAGGTGTGGGGATCATAGGCCTGAAAGCCAATGGAAACAGACTGTGGTCCACATACATAAGATGCATCATTTCCTTTAGGATCCCCAGACGAGAGGTCTGAAGTACAACACTAATACATCCACGATATTAACACAAACAGTCCATTAAATGTGTTGCATCCATCAAGCTGCATTCCGTGTCACAAATATATAGTATAATATATTAACAATTTGAACATATGAAAAGCATACAACAAACCCCAAATTTGTAACAAACTTTTATTTGTTCAGTAATTTAGTGTAATATTTCACATTTATTGGAGACCATTTATCATTACAATCTTCAAACATACTGTAAACACCCTTTAAAAAAAGGAATGGACCTACTGAATCATGTAATTTCCTGCCCACTCTACCTGCTAAACCCTTCCCTTTCCAGTTGTCTTTGTCATGAAGCCTGATTACGACCCATTCATTTGAATCAGGTGTGTTGGAAGAGGGAAACATCTGAAACATGCAGGTCAGTGGGTCACAGCCAAATAGAAATGATGGGTGCACAGTTGCCTAGAAATGAGGGCTGGGTCAACTTACCCACTGGCTCATCTTACCATACTCTCCCATTCAGAAAACTACAGCTCCCATCAAAATTAACCAGCGTGGCTACTAAAGTCATGTCTGTTCCGAGGCTGGATTTTTAGTTATTGGCACTGTTAAAATGTCAATGGGGCTCCCATCGAATACAGGTGGTCCACATTTAATAAGAACCTCCGATTCTTCAAAAAGATGGTAGAAACATTTTGATGAAGTAATTTTGATTCAAGGTCTACTTATTAGTTTCCTCCGAAGCTTTCAACTATACCTCATAGTATTCACCATCGGACAAAGTTTGCTTTAATAGGACGTTGCTCATTTGCTGAGGATTCATCTGCTGATGTGGGCTGTGAGATGCAGTTTTGAACTATGAAAAAGCTTATAAGTGTGACCTTGACTGTAACTCAAGATTTTTTGTCAAATTACTATTTCAAGGATTAATTTCAGTAGTAGTTTTCTTTCTTTTTTGAAGAGCTTCAACTGAAGTTCAGGTTCTAAGTAGTAATCATCTGAACTTGAGTCAGTCATTCAAGGTATTCACACTTGACTGGTCCCATTGGCCTGGTTGGTTATCCTTCCTTGTCGGTAAAGGTGTCTTTGATCTTATAGTTCATAGCAGGGGCGTAATTTACGGGGGACACAGGGGACATGTCTCCTGCACTTTGTGAGAAGGCAGTATTAGACCCCTCCACTTTTTGCAGCCTGAAAACTAACGTTATATTAAAAAGAAACAGGAGAAACTGCACACACTAGGACCACAAGGAAACAGCACCTGCTCAGGCTCCCAGTCCCCCGTCCAACTCCCCCTCCCTTCTCCTCTCCTCGCTCTCGTTCAAATTGATTCAGCCTGCAAGCAGCTCAGCAGAAACATTACCAATGTCCAAACCCCTAAATTACAGAAGACGGAGGACAAAAGAAATGTGTGTGTGTGTGTAATTCTGAAGGTATGGAAACTGGAATGGTGTTTGTCTCTTGTAAATTGTAGCAAATTACATAGGGAATGAATGGATAGTATGGAAATGAGAATAACCAACTAAAAAGAATTTCAAAAATCTGTATAAAATCTTTAAAAGTGGTAACAGTATCTATTTTCGTGGAGCTTGGAGTGTCTGGTTTAAACATTGGAGAAGGAGATAGATTTTGAAATCTTGAGTCCCAGAGAGTTTAATGGAGTTAAAATTCTATTTTTGATAGATCTCCAAAAATATAAAAGAGATAAAAACTGTTTATTTTTGCATACTTTATTACATATTGACATGAAAAAAATGCATTTTAGTCCTCACTTTACACATTTTGTTTTATTGCACCACCGTTATTGTTTTTGAGCAAAGTTTCTTAATCAATTTCATGTCCTGCACAGTGTCAACATCATATGTTACCTTAAAGTAAAAGTAACTTTCTTTTAAAAAGGTGTTTGTGTGAAATTTATGCCTATGACAACATTGTATTTAAAAGCCTCTAGGGTCTAATTTTATAATAAATACAGGTGGTGTACAGCAGATATCAGGGCACCATTAGTGCAAATTTGAACTAAATCCAAGCAATAGGTGAAAAATTACATGTGATTAAGTAATACGTCCTCAGTTACCACTCTTTGTCTTTGTAATACATGAATTCCCTGACTATTGGATGACTTTTCCAATATCACTGAGGAATACATCTATGGTCCTGAATAATCCTATAGTGTAGTCAATCACAGAAAGAGTTTAAAGGTTGAAAGCACTTTCAGTAGTCTGAAGGCAGCATCAGTTTGTAGCACAAATTTCTATTAATTCAATAGGCTGCTGCTGAGTGAACGTGTGATTACACAGACAACGTCGCTCAGAGCTGCTTTCATTCAGTCTGCAGTATGAATACGCTGATCTCAATACAGCTGAAAGGAACAAGCATCTACACACTTGGCTGTAAAGTCACAGAGGCAAGACTTGACATGGAGGGAAAGTAAAGTGCATGTGAGTAGAGTGCATAACAAGTACATGATTCCTTAGGAGCACATAAGGAGTGACTGATGAAGCACAATTCTAACCATTTATGGGATTTTCTTAAGATTATTAAGTAAATTAAGGGGACATTATGTAACCTATTAGCAGTAAGTAATACACAGAATAGGTAATTAGGTAATACACACAGAAAACATAATAGATGCGTAATAGACAATAGAATATGGGTTTCTAATCATTTTGCAGTAAGATAATTTCTCACTTGAAGGAATAGAGAGCCAAAGAGTACAAAATGGAGGAAGCTATCATATTTCCTGTGCCATATACCATCCACTTCTATGTAAAACCCCTCTGCCCGAGTATAAACTGCCCCATCAAAGGCGTTGGTTTGCAGTCAGTTTGAGTCTGTGGCTCAGGAGGTAGAGTGGGTTGATCTCTATCACAGGGTGAACACTCCTGTGAACACTCCTGCTTCAGACATAATCAGATCCAGAAGAGGCTACACATAGGGAGATGAAATTAGGTGACATTGTTCTGCCCATGGCTGTCCTCTTACATTGCCTTTATGAGGAAGAAAGGCTCAACGTAATCTTAATTCAACACGCTGTGTTAACTTATTGTTCGGTTAGTGACTGAGTTTGCTGACTTGCTAACAGGCAGGTAGCAAGCTTGGTTGACTGGCTACTAGTGATACACGGGTCAGGGTTTTTTAATATCCGCACCCACCCGACCCATTATGAGAGCCAATCTGCACTGCCCAATCTGCAAAAATATGAATTAATCAATCACGAACCTGACCCGCAAACCGCCAACTATATGCCTTATAGTAGTATAGTTGGTATTTTCTAGCAAGCTTACCCGAACCCTGCCCGAACCGCGGGTGGGACGGCCTGCGCATCACTACCGCCTACTGTGACTGGTTAG
Source organism: Oplegnathus fasciatus (assembly GCA_003416845.1). Taxonomy (NCBI): domain Eukaryota; kingdom Metazoa; phylum Chordata; class Actinopteri; order Centrarchiformes; family Oplegnathidae; genus Oplegnathus; species Oplegnathus fasciatus. Next base: position 198,762 of record NTHP01000646.1, read on the forward strand.
CACTAGCATGTTACCAACTAGCTAGAAAATTACTGGTTACCTTGCTAGTTACTACATAGCCAAGCTACCAGCACCACTTATCCTGTGTGGACACATGAATTTCACTGTGCTACTCTCTGGTGTGAACAGGCACTGAGACGGATAAAATGAATCCTGTTGTATTCAAGAGAAGGTGAAATGAAAGCATTAATAATACTATTATTGCTGAACGTTCATATTGTCGTATTAACTATTAGCTAATTAGGGCATCCAGTGAAGACATAAACTATCATTATGCTAAGTAGGCTACTATCACTATTTGTTCCCTGGCATTTTTGGCTGATGGATAAGTCATTTTGGCAGTTTTGCCTTTAGCTTAATTATGTTGCAAGGCTTATAGAGGCATGCTGGAAGACAAGCTCTGGAATCCAGAAATCTCAGCATCTGGCCAAATAAATGAACTATAGCGTTAGTCCAGGCAGAGCACTGAAGGATGATTGGCATTAGCTGTTGGCAATATGGTTTGCAATGATTGGGCCATTCACAGCTGTGTGGCAAGTAAAGTCCAGTCATATTCATGCTGGTGTACAGGGGGACATTATAACTTGCCTAGTTTGCCTTGTTGCTAATGTTCAAAGTGATCATTTGAATACTTAAGTATGGGCTGGTTTGGGGCATATTGCCTGGCAGTTGGGAGTTATTTGGGGGGTTTCCTATTAGCTCATGCATGACATTTAGCTGATCCCTAGAGAATGCTTTACTCAAACTTGGTTTATGGTTGTTCATATCAATGGAACCTGTAAATGGCCTCCTGCTTTGCTAAGTAGGTTATATATTCATTGGCAAGGAGGCCTGGCTTGCATAAAAGCAACATGTGTTTCTGTGCATAGCCTAGGTACATCTTAGTTGTAGAATATTTCCCTTGTTCTCTTCAAGATACTACTAGTATCTTGCCGTATGTTCATCTGAGAATAATCAATATTATTTAGTTAAATCCTAGATGAGACGGGCTTTGCTAGCATTCAAGGAGAATTGCAACATACTTTTTGCTTTGGTACTTTATAGTTTCGAATGCCTTATTTTTATCTGAGTTATTCTTTCTGAGCTATGTCTCAGATGAGAAGGGCTTTGCTAGCATTCAAGGGAAAATGCAACATGTTTGTTGCATAGATTCAGGATGGCAGAATGCAGTGGCTTTATTTTTCTGGATTTGAGGGTCTAATGCGCTCCCTGCTGCTAAATTTTGTTTTGGGGGATTAGCTTTCTCAGCAGAATCCTTGTCACTGCTCAGAGTCATTGAGAACTCCCTAGAACAGCAGAGCCATTTCCGCCAAATCTAACTGTATAATCATTTACTATAAATGGGCAATTTCTTGACGAAAGTGTCTCTGACTGAATTGTAAGTTAGGTAACCATTTACACCCCAGTAGCAATTAAAATTGATTTGTTTTAATTGTATTCTAAATATTAGTTTCAATGCAATGCCCAGCTCATGCAGGTATATACTTTATATTTGTCTCTTGGAATGAACAGGTACAGGGCTTGTGCTGATCACCCTTTAATCTTCTGAGGAATTGGCAATGAATAAATGGGAATTACTTATGCAGTGTTAGCCGAGACTGCAGCTTTTCAGTGGACATTTCTGATATAAACTGACAAGCTGCTGTCTCTCACACACACCCACTCAACAACCCCCACATACACACATAAAACACACCAAAATGCACACCCCTAAGCTGAGAAGCTGTCATCAGCGAGTTATAAGCTGCATCATAACTCGCTGCTCCATCTGAAGACATGATGAGGGACAGAAGCACGCCATGTCTCATATTGCATAATGCAAAGTGATGTCATTGTTTTGTGTCCCATCATTAAATATTTGGGATATAAAATTACACTGCAAATCATTTTATTTGTAATGTATGTATATTAGTTTCATTGAGTTTTATTTTATTTACATCATCCTGACAAAGGATACACACCATTTCTCAGTCAAAACTGTTTCCTTGTTGACAAATTCTGTGAGTGCTTGGAACAGAGCATCTGCAGTGACTCCTGGGAAAATGAGTTTTCACAATCCAGGATTAGTGGAGCCCAGCGACTGAGACTAAACCAGTGGAAGTGATAATCACATCATGGCATGAGGAGAGTTTAGGTCTGTTACCATCGTGACGGGGTCGTGTTAGCCAGCAGTTGTTCACGGCTCAGCAGACAATTATGTAAGAACAAGCAGGGTCAGTGAGGCGGAATGGAGTGTGTGTTTGTGTGTGTGCGTGCCAGTGATGTGAGGCACTAATGTGCACAGGACATATATTAGCTTAACACTCTGCCTCACTTCCCATTGCTCACTTATGACTGCCCATTCAGAACAAAGAGAGATAGAAAAAGAGCATTTTTAATGAAATCAAACTGACTGAACCCACTTCTCCAGATCTCCATACCAAAACTCAAAATAGGCCCTCAGCCTCAGGGTTGACAGTAGGAGGGCCAAGCAAACTCATGGCTTACATATCTGGCCTGTGAAATAAAGTAGATTGAAAGTCAGACAGCTGGCATGCCATATTTCATTAAATCATAATGTATCATATGGTATTTAATCATATTAAAAACATTTTGGTCAAGTTTGGCCATGTTTATATTTTTACTACAGGCCACTGCCATACAGTACATTGCCCTCTAACTGTACAAACCTAGTACTTATGTTACTTTATGCAGACCCTTTGGGTAGACCTAGAAATATGAGGTTTTCATATGACATTGGCAATATGGAATTTTATTGTGCGTTACGGTATTATATCATATTGTATTTTATTGTAGGGTGTCATAATGATGTCATAATATATGTCCTATTTTTCTCACAATTGGATGTGGTACTGCATGAGAATATGATGATGTGGTTTATTATATATGGTTTATGGTGTTGTTCATATTAGATCCTATACCCTCTAATCTTTTCAAGGAACTGTTTCCTGTATTAAATAGTCCTATTCTTGAAATTAGCAATAAATCGCTCTTCATGGGCTCTGTGCCCTCAGCATTATTAAACCGCTGCTCAAAAAACCTAACATTGACCCACAAATTCTGAACAATTATAGACCAATTTCAAATCTTCCTTCCATGTCGAAATTACTCGAGAGTGCTGTTGCCAACCAACTTACTGCCTACTTATCCAATAACAATCTTTTTGAAAAATTTCAATCTAGCTTTCAATTCCATCATTCCACCGAAACTGCCTTGACCAGAGAAGTCAACGATTTACTAATTACTATGGATTCTGATTTAACATCATTGGTGCTGCTTCTTGACTTGAGTGCAGCTTTTGACACCGTGGACCACAGCATACTTTTAAGTCGCCTGGAGAAGCATATTGGTATCCAGGGGACGGTGCTTTCATGGTTTCATTCATACCTATCAAACAGAACCTATCGTGTAAGCTACAACAATTCATTCTCTGAATCTTCTGATGTGAAGTTTGGTGTACCCCAGGCATCAGTCCTTGGCCCTATGCTTTCCTTGATTTACATGCTTCCCCTTGGTGACATCATTTGCAAATGTGGTATCAATTTTCATTGCTACGCTGATGATACACAGCTATATGTACCTGTAAAGCCTAATGATCTTTCCCAACTCCTAAATTTAGAGGCATGTCTATCAGAAATAAAAAAATTGATGGATATGAACTTTTTGCTCCTAAATGCTGATAAAACAGTTATTAGTCGTTGGTCCAGCCAAATATGGACATTTGTAAGAGAACATGAGTGTTAACATTGATGGCTGTATTATCTCTGAAAGCTTGAACATCAAAAATCTTGGAGTGACTTTTGATCCTCGTCTGACAGTCTGATATCAAGGCTATTACCAAGACAGCACTCTTTCATCTTAGTAATATTGCCAAAATCCGACCTATTTTATAGTTGTATGATGTTGAATCCATAATCCATGCATTTGTATCCTCCAGACTGGATTATTGTAATGTCCTTTTCTCTGGTCTTCCTAGTTGTGCTACTAGAAGCCTTCAGCTTGTTCAGAATTCTGCAGCTAGAATTCATTCTAGAAAAAGAGAATATGTAATCATATAACACCCTTTCTGGCCTCTCTTCACTAGTTACCAGTGCAAGCTAGACCTGATTTTAAGGTTCGTCTTTTAACTTATAAGGCCTTGCATGGTCTTGCACCACCTTACTTATCTGAGCTGATTACACCATATACACCAGCTCGCCCACTTCGCTCTCTTGATGCTGGTCTCCTAGTCAGTCC
>NTHP01000646.1:205100-219223 GCA_003416845.1 Oplegnathus fasciatus
GTGTGTGTGTGTGTGTGTGTGTGTGTGTGTGTGAGAGAGAGAGCGAGAGAGAGAGAGAGAGAGATGGGTAAATAGGAGAGCAGGTTTGGTATATTATGCTGCTTGTGTGTGTGTATGTGTGTGCGTGTGGGTGGCTGATATTCAGATTTGTTTGATCCCTGCATCCATCCCTGCTAATAAATAATAGGGGACCATTTCCTGTGGCAGCCAGCCAGCCATCTGTTCACTGTATAAAGAGCACACACACATACAGAGTATGTGCACAAATGCACATACTACTGCTATAATTGAGTAAGATAAATAAAGAATGTCTTACGTGCTTACCATGCACACACACACACACAGCAAGTAATGTTATTGATGGGCAGCAGTGTGTGCAACACACAGCAAGTAATGTTATTGATGTGGCGAGCAGTGTGTGCACCATCAGCAAAGTGTGCTGCCACACAGCAGTGAGAGCCAGCTCTACTCTTTGTGAAGCCGGGACAGAAAACAGACAGGATTTGGTTGAGCAGTAGCTGGGCCCCCCTTGCATGGGCTGTGGTGTAAGGTTTGACCATATCCTGGATGTAGGATGGGTCTCAGCTATTCACAGCACGGTAAGCAAGTACCTAGCCAGTGCAGGCTGCGGAGGAGCAGTGTAGCATGGGAGAACTTTAGTAGGTTGAAGATCAGCCAGGTACACCAGCCAGGAGCAAGTTACAGTAGTCTAAGCGCAAGAGCCTGGACCAGAACCTGCGCTGCCTCCTGGGTGAGAAATGGACGTATCCTCAAGATGTTGCAAAGAATGAATCTTAAAGCACTAGACAAAAGGCATTCGTTTTAAAATATTTGACCAAAACCACAACCCCAGCCTTAACCAAGTGCATTTGTATCCTAAACCTAATTGCATGTGGGACGCAGGACATGGACCCTGGTCTACTGGGATTTGTACGTCCAACCATCCAACCCAACCTCCTCCCTGTGTCTTCTGTGCAATATAAGAACGTCACACTTCCTAGATTGGAAAAAAACTTTTGCTAGTGAACATATAGTAATCCAGGGCACAATACGTTTCCTGCAACCTGTAGTAAATTAGTAGCCAATAGTAGCTTCTGTTGTGTTAAAATCATGGCAGAAAGTATATCTGTGCCTTCCACATTGTCAGTGGAATGAGATAAAAATTTTGCTTCAGCCTGCACTGAATCATAAATTGGCAGCAACCAAGGTGGAATGGTTGCTTCCCATTGTGTGTGACTTGTGCAGTGCCAGTGGCTCTGCCTCTATGCTTTCCTTTCGAGGGGATTAATACAATTCTTCTTCTTCACTCTGTTATGAGCTTTATTTTTGGGAGTCAGATGAGAAGATTGGTACCAATTTCATCTCTGTGCATTAAGTATGGAGCTGGAGTCAGGATGTGATTGGCCTATCTTAACATTAAATAGAAGCGGGGGGGGGACAGCTAGCCTGGCTCTGTCCAAAGTTCAAAAATACACCTGCTAGCACCTCTAAAGCTCACTTATTAACATGTTTTCTCTTCTTTGTTTAATCCGTACACAAACAAAACTGTAAAAATGACAATTTGTGGTTCTAGGAGGAGCTGTGTGCTGGAACTATTTCTTGACGATTAACACTGGGTGCAATGACAGTTAGGTTGCCTAGTGCTTCTCTGCATGTTGGGAGATGTAAAAAAGTACTGGGCAGACAAATAAACTAATATTCATTAAGAAATAGTTCCAGCACCACAAAATGTTTTACATTTCTGTTGATGTACGGATGAACCAAACAACATACAACATGTAAATTATTGAACTTTTATTGGTGTTGGTAAATGTATCTTTGAACTTTGGGCAGAGTAAGCAAATATTTCCCAAAATGTTGAACTGTTAAGAATGATTTTCCATGTCACTATACAGTCTACAGCATATACAATATGTTTGTGTATGTAGCACATAGATACAATGAACGCTTTCTGCAAAGGTAATTTTTACATAAAGACACTTTATTAGCTTATACATACATCTCTGGTTATAATAATTAGTTATATAATACCAAGAAGTCAAAAATAATAACTGTAGTTATATATTTATAAAACTAAGCAGATATACTACTCTTGACTTTTAAAAACATAAATGTCTTTGATAATATATTATAGTTCTTGTCTTGTTTCATCTGTTACCAAATAAAAAAAAAACTCACAGGGTGAAGAGGTTATACAGTATGGATTCAGGATAAATGTATGTGTGTATGTCTGTATGTGTATATTACTGTGAGCCACTGTGTGTGCATCAAGTAAAATGTCACATTTTCCGCACGCCCAAGCATCCAGTTTTATTAGGACAACACATCTTGATCATTTCTTCTGAAATGAGTGAAAATCCTGCAAATATGGTTTTAAAGAGAAAGTAAACATTCTGGCATAAATTACCCCATGTATTCTTGTGAAGACAGATATCCCCTACTGCTAATCCTGCTAAAACGAAGCTTCCTGTGACAAAACATACCAGCTGTAATGGCCCGTTTTAAACACATTTTCGACACAAACCTCAAGCCCTTCCCCACCCCTACTTGACTATCAGACCATATTTCCCTGCTTCTTCTGCCTACTTACACCCAGCTGATTAAAAGGGTCAAACCATCAGTAAAAACAGTTAAAGTGTGGACAGATGAAGCTACAGAAGCTCTGCTGGACTGTTATGAGTGCACAGACTGACACATGTTGAGAGATGCTGCCAATAGGAATATACATCATCAGTGACATCATAGATCAGTAAATGTGTTGATGATGTGATGATCACAAAGACAATAAAATCGACCAGAAAGCCTGGATGAATGGAGAAGTGAGGCCCTATCCGTAGCTAAAAAAATCTGCCTTTCAGTCAGGTGACAAGGAAGCGTACAACACCGGACATCAGGAGAGACTGGTGAGAGACCTCAAAAATAACAACACCAAAGTGTGGCAGGCAATCCAGACCATCACAGGCTCCATCATGTGTGAGGTGACATTGCCACGTGAGTTTAAAACCTTTTATGCTTGCTTTGATCTCCTCAACAAAGAGTCAGCTGTCAAGTCTACTCCGCCTCCAGAGGACCGGCCACTGTCAGTATCCACAGCGGACGTAAGAAGAACCTTGATGAGAGTGAATATGAGTAAAGCTGCTGGGCCTGATAACATCCCTGGCCATGTACTAAGAACATATGCCAACCAGCTAGTTGATGTCATCACTGACATTTTTAACATCTCACTGTCACAGGAGACTGTTCCCACCTGCTTCAAGAAAGCCACCATTGTCCCTGTACCTAAAAAGTCTGCAGTGTCTAGTCTAAATGACTACCACCCTGTGGCACTCACCTCCATTCTGATTAAGCGCTTTGAGAAACTGGTTCTCCAGCACATCAAAAACAACATCGCAGCCAGTCTGGACCCTCACCAGTTTGCTCAGCCCACTCCAGCAACAGCTTGTTCACCCTGCTGCCATCTGGCAAGCGATACAGAAGTACAGAATCCGCTGCTGTTCCATCAGACTACAGAGCAACTTCTTTCCTCAGGCTGTAAGACTCCTCAACTGATGCTCATACTAGTTTTTCTTGTGTAGCTTAAAGGGACTACAACTTGCATTTCGCTGTGCAACCCTGTGTTGTAGAATGACCAATAAATGAACCTTGAACTTCTGTTTTGCTACGTTGAGTCCTGGTAAACTTTTAAGCACATCATATCATTGTTCTATGCTTACAATATCACCTTAAAAGCTCTGAACTCAGATTTCCATGATTCAAAGCTGTGAAGCAGCTCATTCTGTCAGTCTGTGAAGCAGACAGAACAAGCTGTAGCTGCTTGGCCAACATTAAAAGCTAACACTTGCTTAAGCAGCTATGGTGTAGAGCTTCCGCTGTATAATTAGGTGTTGTCTGTCCAATATCAAGACACTGACAGATTTACCAGCAGTTTGTCACTTTTACCATTACTGGCCAACTATGCCACTATCCCAATAAATGTGGGAAAATTTGGGAATTTTGTCTTTAGAAAACAATGTTTACTATTTTTTTTTCTATGATTGACTAGTTTTTAAAAAAAGAATTCTGGAAGGTTCTGATTCTATTAATATTTCTATCTGACTCTAATAATATCTTGTTTAAAACTGTGCAGGCCTGTCGTTTAATTCATAAAAAATAAGAGCAATACTATAAACGCAGTAGTGGTCAAAAAATAGCAATATGATATTTTCCCCAAATCCTTGAGCCCTAAATGAATGTTCACTCTCCCTATTTAATATATCATCAGAAAGGACTAGTCTTTCCTGTTAGAGCCAGATGAATGAAAATACTGTGTCTCTTCTTGAAGTATTACAATCGACAACCCCAATTCCAAAAAAGTTGTAACGCTGTGTAAAGTGTTAATAAAAACAGAATGCAATAATTTGCTGATTCAGTTGAATACGATACAAAGACAAGATATTTAATGTTCAAACTGATAAACTTTATTGTTTTTTGTAAATATACACTCATTCTGAATTTGATGCCTACAACACATTCCAAAAAAGTTGGGACAAGGGCTTGAGCACTGTGTCACACCACCTTTTCTTTTAAAAACACTCAGAAAGCGTTTGGGAACTGAGGACACTAATTGTTGAAGTTTTGAAAGCGAAATTCTTTGCTATTGTTGCTTATACGACTTCAGCTGCTCAGTCCGGGGTCTCCGTTGTCATATTTTGCACTTCATAATGCACCAAACATTTTCAATGGGAGACAGGTCTGGACTGAGGCAGGCCAGTCTGGTACCTGTACTCTTTTATTATGAAGCCACGCTGTTGTAACACGTGCAGAATGTGGCTTGGCATTGTCTTGCTGAAATAAGCAGGGACTTCCCTGAAAAATACGTTGTCTGGATGGCAGCATATGTTTCTCCAAAACCTGTATGTACCTTTCAGCATTAATGGTGCCATCACAGATGTGCAAGTTACCCATGCCATGGGCACTAACGCATCTCCAAACCATCACAGATGCTGGCTTTTGAACTCTGCGCTGGTAACAATCTGGATGGAGTCTTTAGCCCGCAGGACACAATGTCCATGATTTCCAAAAACAATTTGAAATGTGGACAGACCACAGCACATTTTTCCACTTTGCTTCAGTCCATCTCAGATGAGCTCGGGCCAGAGTAGTCGGCAGCGTTTCTGGATGTTGCTGATGTATGGCTTTCGCTTTGCATGGTAAAGTCTTAACTTACCTTTATAGATGTGTTTTCCGAAGTGTTCCTGAGCACATGTAGTAGTATCCTTTATACAATCATGTCGGTTTTCAATACAGTGCAGAATCTTTTAATGATATTATGGATTGTAGAAGATGAATTCCCTAAATTCCTTGCAACTGTGCATTGAGAAACGTTGTTCTTTAACTGTTGGACTATTTGCCTATGCAGTTTTTCACAAAGTGGTGAACCTCGCCCCATCCTTGCTTGTGAACAACTGAGCCGCTCGAGGATGCCCCTTTCCTATGCAATCATGATACTATCAGTGTTCATGAATGTCCCATACAGGTGTTTTTTGAGCATTCAACAACTTTCCCAGGCTTTTGTTGCCTCTGTCCCAATTTTTTTGAAACGTGTTGCTGGCATCATCATCATGAGCATATATTTACAAAAATCAATGAAGTTCACAAGGTAAAACATTATATACATGTCTTTGTACTGTTTTCAATTGAATATATGTCAAAAAGGATTAGCAGTTTATTGCATTCTGTTTTATTTACGTTTTACACAGCGTCCCAACATTTTTGGAGTTGGGGTTGTAGAAAAACTGAAAATAGTGTTGCTGGATATCCACTGTACAGCTCACAAATCCTTTCCTGATTAACCTGTGTCCCTGTGTGACATCTACAACTTCATATCCCCGTAACATGCTGTGATAAAATGTTGCATAAGGCATGTTGTCTGTGTCTACATACCTGGGAGTGTGGAAAATGACAAGCACACACACACAGCACCATATACTGTATATGACTGAACGCTGACACAAGGTTTAGAGTACTATAACACTGTCGGTATAGGAACGGACCATGACACAAAAGCTAAATTAGGAGCAGAAAATTTGCAAACTTTTGCTTCTCCCCTAAACAAGGACATATTTAAATTTCCACCACGCATCCCTATATGTCTCTGTGCTGGTAACTGCTGTGTCAAATTTTATTAATTTGAATTAACTGCAAGGTTGTAATTCCAAGCAGACTGTATGCCCACGGCGGTCTTTAAAGAATAATTTGTCTTTATAATAACCTGGCTTTTAGTGTCGTAGTTTTGACCATAGTTTCTATCAGTAATAATAACATAGTACTCATCAAGTTTAGGGCTGCAACTAATGATTGTTTTCATTATTGTTTATCCTGGAGATTATTTATCTATCTATTGATTATCTATCGATCAATCTATTGATTAATCATTTGGTCGAGGAAATGTCAAAGAAATGCCCATCACAACTTGGCTGTCACAACTCCAGCCAGATCATGACATTCATTCTGTTTATTGCTCCATCCTTTCTGTCATATACTACCTCTCATGTCACTCCAGATCCAGCCACTCCCCCTATATATCAGTTCAATTCCAGTGGTACGCTGTTACATTGTCTATTTTGCTTCTGCTCTAGCGGTCCAGTGTTATTTCTCTGTCTGCCTGAACCCTTTCCTGATTGCTGGATTCATGATTCTTCACCTGCCCCCTGTCTGGTTAAGTTTGCCTTTTCTGACTGATCTCCTGGTTTTGACTCTTGCCTGTTTCTCAAATATTCACATTTGAATTTTAGCATTTTCTTAAAAACAAAATTACTCAGAATGATTGATAGATTATCAAAATTACTTTCAATTAACTTTCTGTCAATTGACTAACTGATCAATTGTTGCAGCTCAAGATGAAAGTAAGAAAAGGAACTTTTCTCAACAATATGAATATGAAACTGAGACTTTTCAAAGCAATGTTTTCTCTTAAACCACAAGTTAGCAGCTGGAGACCATCATGAGCCCTGCTAACAATTGCGGTTCAGTGCAGTTTTCTCCTTTTGTGGGAAAAACGCTGTTACTGTGAACACAGTTTCAATGTGCAGTGAGGGATTACTATCAACATTTGGGGTGCACTCACTTTCAGTATTACCGCCAAATAAAGTGGTTTAGATAATCTAGCTAAACTGGCTTAGTTATGACATGTCTGATTGTCTGACCTCTTGTGTTTCTCGCCCTGTTGGACTTTGTTGGAGTGATGTTGCCTTGTTCCCGGATCTAAGCAATTACCTTGGTGAGTACAGTGTTACCATAAATAATAGAAAACAATGGCTAAAGCTACAAAAAAGACTCAGGTCATAATAAAACAGAATTGTCTTTCAAATAACACAGAAAACGCCTCTTAGTTAAAATGACTCAGTAACTCCTTTTGTGCTTTAATTCAAGGTCCACAATGACTTTATAAAAATAGTTACCATCATCATGGGTATAAGTATTAAGCTTTAAAATAATCACTGACATGATTGTGAAGAGAAGGGGCTGTAGCCTCCAGTGTTAGCATGAGAAATTTCTCTTCCATGTACAGCTTCTTTCATCCAGAAGGTCTTTCCAAAGAGGTTTTGTTGGCAATACAAATATTTGCAGCTTATTCTTGTTTGTTTCTCTTCATTTTGGCAATGCAGAGATAAGCCTCTGCCCATCTGAAAAATGATATTCAGTCCTTTCTGGTGGTCCACGGGAAATGCATAGCAGCAGCAGCAGACAGGGCAGAAAGCGTGTTCAAGTGTTTCCAGTGTTTCTCCTCTTTTGTTGCCTTGTTTCACTCATCTGCTCCCTTGCCTTTCACTGCTTGATTTTGAATTTCATGATCATTTATCCATCCAGTTATGCATCAATCCACTTGCCCTTCCATCCATCCTGCTAATGACCCTCTCCTTCTCTCTCTGGGGTGTGTGTTGTCACAGCAGCATCTGATCAAGAGGCATCTCATGGTCAGGAGGCATCAAAGCTGAAAGACAAGAAGCAACAGTGCAATTACTGCATGTGGATGCATGTATGTGCGTGTGTGTGGGTGTGTGTGGGTGTGTGTGTGTGTGTGTGTGTGTGTGTGTGTTTTTATATGTATGTGAGGAGCCTGTGCTCAGCAGAATGCAGGGATCTGTCCTTTCCAAGTAAAGATGGAGACTGATTTATTCCCCCATTAAGAACTGCTTCATCATTAAATATTAACCCAGTGCCATCACTCACCCTGCAGCCAATGCATTAAAGCAGGGGTCACACCAGGGTGACCTCTGATACACACACACACACACACACACACACACACACACACAATTTGTCTTTTACTATACTGCCAGCCACCCTCACCATGGCTCCATGTGTCAGGGTTGTAGCTACCACTGAGGTCAGATCCTTATATATATTTCTGGGAATTTGCAGGTTTTATCAACCTGAGGAGGAGTTTACATTCTACTGAACATGAGTTACACATGGTGAGTTTTTCTTTAAGTGAGTTGAAACAATCAGCTTCAATGGTTTGGTTATTCTACATGAGAGATTTCTCCATTTGTTTTGTTGGTGCTCTTACTGGTTTGAAGTGGGCAGAGCTCACTCTGAGAATGATCACCCAACTCTGTAATTCCTCTCAGGAATATGGAGCATTTTAGCGTCTTTCAGCTAATTGTTTTGGTTTTCCCGCCCATAAATACTGCTCTTAAAAATCCAGTTTCCTGCAGCAGCAAGCAACTGTTTTCAGCAGTGTAAAGCTTTGATAAACCAACCCACCAAACAGTTGACAAATATTAGCCACTGGCTAGTGAACATAGTGGAGCATTTAGCAAATAACGAACCAGATATTTTCTTCAGGAGTTGGTGGAGACCAGACCAGAGCTAAAAGAGAGTCAATATTACATATACATTATACGGTATATAACATATTACATTCATCAGGTGCCCAGAAACACAACTCTAAATGAATGCTAATGTTGCTCTGTGTCTGCTGGATGTGAAAATACTATAAACTGTTTGCTCAAATGTCAGCCATATCAACTTCATAAGTTGATAATATGTCAGATGTTGTGTTTAAAGCTTGCTATAGTGTTCCTCCACCCTTAAGTGGCCAAACAAATCAATGAATGTAGCAGTTTTAGCTTTCTGTTTGCTGTGTGCATGTGAACTCACTTGTCCCAAAGCTTTACACTCCTACAGGAGTTGGTGCAGCAACCAGCAGATATCAGAGCTGCAAAAGAAATCAAAAGAAATAATTAATAATCCAATCAGAGGCAGCGCTCATTGTCAAACGTGTGTGAGTATTTGTGTGTGACTTTCAACCACTGGCTAGTGGCTTTATCATAATACACACACACACACACACACACAGTGGGAGGTGTATCTCCTTACTCTGAACTGCTTCGTTGACTGTATGACATTGACTCTTTTTCTGTCAATTCACTTTGATTCCTGTCATGGATGGGCAGCCACTGGCAGCACTTCCTGTTTTCCATCATCGCCTTCTGTCGTTTTGTGACAGTTACCGCAGATGTGTCAGTCTGTCTGAATCTGTTCTGGCTGTAAAACGTCTTTTTAAAATTCTTATGCACTCAGGTAAGAGAGGAGCTTCACAGTCAGTGACAGAGCTTGATAGGCAGCTCTAAGGAATAATGATTATAAAAATGAACTGTCAAAGAGCAAACGTATGTCTACTGTGTTAACAATGAAAAGTGGATGCTGGTTTTCCTTCCTTTCTCCACTTGTGACCAGACAAGGGTGTGCAAGGGAGCGCTCATGCTCCCCCAAAGCATTTAATTACATTTTTAGTCAAAAAAATGAACCTAACAAGATTACTTCATATTAAAATCTAAATAGTTGTAGCAATTTCATGCAAAATCAACCCCAGTTAACCCTGTGTTTTGATTGGTTGCTCAAAGCTCAGGTGTCAGAGAGAGAACGTTTGGCTGTAGTTCTGCTGAAGTTTGGATGAATTAGCCAAGCTACGCCTTAGTCATAAGTAAAAAAAAAGAAGTTTTTCTGAACCTAAACTTTACCTGGCAAAAGGGGATTACTGTCAACACCATGCGTGATGCACTTACAAAGGTCATATCAGGAGTCTTTCATGACTCATGCATGCTCATGCATATAACGCTGGCTTGATCAAAATTATTTATGAATTTGTAACAATAATGTTTTGAAAGAAACATGCGACATCGTCAGAAATGTGGATGAAGTAGTTGATGTGAAATGAGATGAAACAGTGATACCCGTGGGGAAATTTGCTAATAGCGGCAGCAGAGAGTAATATTCAACTTGTTGAAATGTAAACAATATAATTACATAACAAGAATAGAATAACAAGCTGTAGAAACACTAGAAATAATTTCCAAATATTAAAAGTAAGATTATAAGGCTATAAATAAGCGTGGGAATGATTATAAATACCTTTAGTATAGAGTATTTTTGCTTTTTTGGTCTGATGATGACAAATTACAAATATTATGAATATGTGAAGCACATAAAGAAGTTAAAAGTCAGAGAGGAGAGGAGAGAGAAGTTAATGCCTGATGAGATCTATCTGACAGAAATGTTGCATTTATAGTCACAGTAAATATTTAACAGTGTGTGGATTATTTTCTAATAAAAGACAACAGAGGGTGTAGTTGTTATTTCCAATTAGCATCACACAGTGGCCTCATGTTATTCTGAGCTGCAGTGATGGAATAAGAGTCTGAAAGCATTGACAGTGTCAGGAAATTAAAGAATCTTTGCACAATTAAAATGCAGCTGTAATCGTCATGATGTATTTAGTGCGGTAAACTATCCCTCCGTTTGTTAGAAGCTCTGTTTTAAAACTAGAGCGGAG
This sequence comes from Oplegnathus fasciatus, assembly GCA_003416845.1. Lineage (NCBI taxonomy): Eukaryota > Metazoa > Chordata > Actinopteri > Centrarchiformes > Oplegnathidae > Oplegnathus > Oplegnathus fasciatus. The sequence continues at coordinate 215,920 of NTHP01000646.1, forward strand.
ACATGAAACTCCCGGAACAGCAAAATGATTCTACTGACCTATAAAAATATCTAATGGTCTTTCTGTTGCTAGTCACTTTATTGTAAACTTTTGTCCCTGTCAGGATCATGTAGGAATGATGACTCAGTTTTTCTAGTGATCTGATCTAAGTGGTCGGGCTGTTTATAAGTAAAATGTCTTATTGATTATGTCTTAAATGAAACAAGGAGATGTGTTATCATATTCAGCAGGACTGGGGGTGGCGACTGTGGCTCAGGAAGTACAGCAGGTCGTCCTTTGATCACAGGGCTGGTGGTTCGATACCCACCTCCTCCTCTCCATGTGTCAAAGTGTCTCAATGGTTTGCCAGCCATTATATTTGTTACTTTATCTACCTTCATGTTACCTTTAATTTATTATATCATACAGTAACATACAGTATGTTCTACTGTTGTACAGTGAGTTTATCATATTGTTCTCATGTGATATCAGAATAATATTAGAGAGACTGTCAGTCTGTACGTCCTGGTCAGAAGTTCTCCAGATAACAGGACAGATTTAGGACAGTCTAAGACGTAGTGTAGTCAAAGCTGAACAATGTAGGTGGAGTATTCATATTCAACACAAAGGGGAGATTCTGTTAAGACCGCAATGAACACACACTGCTGTGGCATGACCAGCCGTTTCTGGCAGTTTACCCCGGTGAAACTAGAGGCCTGCTGTACATGTTGTACAACTCCAAGTGAGCATGTGGCAGAGCAGCTGGAGAGGAAGAGAAGCTGACCACTGACTGTGGTCATTTATCAACCCTCAAACACGGCTTAACCAGTCAGTGTCAGTGTGTGTGTGTGTGTGTATGTGTGTGTGTGTGTGAAGCTGATGAATATTCTAATTAAAGAGCAAACACTGACTGATCAACCTGTGCTTCTCCACCTCTCTCTCTCTCTCTCTCTTTGTTTCTCATACATTCATACTGTCCTCATTCTCATGTTGACCTGCTTACACCTCTGGTTGTGTCTCAGTGGCCCAGGCTGTCAGAGACACACACACACACACACAGAAGGGCAGGCCTCTGGGCTGGTCCACAGCTGTGTGCTGTGCTCTGCTTCGCATCAATGCACCTCACTGTGTGTGTCAGAGAGAGTGATGGAGGAGGAAGAGAGTGTGTCAGGGAGAAAGAGAGAGAGAGAGAGAGAGAGAGAGAGAGAGAGAGAGAGAGTGTGTGTGTGCGTGTGTGTGTGTGTGTGTGTGTGTGTGTTAATTTTCCAGCATTTCGTTCTGAAATGTATTTTTTTTTCTTTTTTGTTAAGGAAAGATGGAATAGAGAGAACACAAACTGAGGATCTCTCTGAACAAGAGAAATGGTCTTCAAAGGGCAGACACACACACATGCACACACCGCACACACGCGAAATAGGTGGTCGAGGGACAGAGCTGCAGCTTTTCTGAATTTAAACAAAGACTAATTTCTGTGGAGCACAATCATGACCACCCACGCTGCCACACACACACAGATACGCAGAAGGTGAATATGCTGCATCTATTTGAATACATAACACATAAAGCAGGCTTGGAGCCGACACCTGGACACTTGAATTTTCTATGTGTACGCATCTACAAAGGGATTTTAAACATGTGTGTGTACGTGTGTATGTGTGTGTTAATATGCAAAATGTTCCCGTGTTGAAATAATAGGAAACAAGGGCTTCAGAGCTCACTGGAGATGAATTGCCAGGGAAGCAGCTGTTGGCCTAGTTAGCAGGCCTGTCCTTAACACAGGACCTCTGATCACACACACAGCCTCACATTACACAAGCTCATGCACACTCACACACCGCCTGTACTTAAACACGCCTACACAAGCTGCCAGCTTCAGCCGAACTTTGCCAGAGACCTTTGCTGACCTCCCCGACTGTGTCACCATTGTGTGTGTGTGTGTGTGTGTGTGTGTGTGTGTGTGTGGTATTATGCATGTATGTGTGCTTGCATCTGTTCATCTAGGCCCATGTGTGTCCCTCACTGTACTGAAGCATCATATAATCCACCAGGCCCTCAGGTCAACACTTAATCACTTTTCTGCCAAATACTCCAAGGCTCCACCACCTTCCTGACCCACTTCCTCATAAAAAAGAGGGCCCACATGTCACATAAAATAAACCTACAGAAGGCAAGATTTTGATGTAAAATTTCACTAGTTCTATCAGCTAGCAGGTTTGGTATCTTAGGATCTTTGGATCTTGCAAAAGTAATTTAGACATCAAAATTGAGATATAATGCCATGCCAAGTGACTTTGAGTTTAAGGATTCAAGGTTGAAGGCAGAGTGAATTTGACACATGTGCACTTTTTCTGACAACCAAAAGATGGGATAGAAGCAATTCTGTTTTTAAAAGAATGAATAAAGGATAATAAAGGTGTGAAGCAAATTTTAGAGGTGACGCGATTACATAGACAGTCAATGAAAAGGTGGACGTGGACACAAACAGACACAAATTTCAACCTGGACAAGTCCTAAGGAGTTGAAAAAAATTCAATTTAAATGTATTCACAAAGTCAAATCATTTTCAGATAAGTTGCATCAAAGCATTTTGATTTGTTACACAGTGCAGCCACCCCTTTTAGATGCAATTATGTAAGACATGCAATAAATACACTAATAATCTGCTCCTGCCTTTATTGTAAAGGGCATTCTTAACTATAGTGACATACAACAGATGAGCAGATAGGGATTTGCTGATGGACGCTTTGACGGGAGGGGATGACTGATGATGGTTGCACTTCCTGGATGCTGCTCAGAGCCTTGGCTTCTGGTGTCATACTCAGGGCAAACTGGTCTCAGATGAAAAGCCAGTCCCAGCCAATGGATTTTTTATTCCAAATGGTCCAGTTAGAATCATGATTATTTCATATTTTTAGCTTGATACAACTTTAGCCACATGATTGTTCTTAGTTGCCTAAATACAAACAGCCGTAGGCAGACAGACATAAGACTGTAACACTGAGAGGCATCAAGAGAGACACGATGTCATGCTAGCAGGTTGAATTGGATCAAACCAAACATCACTGCTATATGAACCTTAACACAACGCTGCTGACATAGGCATAATGGTACATTATATACTTGAGTTTGAGAAAATGTATTGTAGCAAGTGAGTCCACAAGGATACAGCTCCTCTCTCTCTCTCTCTCTCTCTCTCTCTCTCTTATTAATCTGTCTTTCCTGGATATAAACTGCTCCTGACAAACTGCTTTCTTATCTCTCTTTTGCCTTTATGTGGTAAGTACTGCAAATAGGCTTGTTTGGATTGAGTTACACTGACGTAAAA
>NTHP01000646.1:219345-230134 GCA_003416845.1 Oplegnathus fasciatus
ACACACACACACACACACAGTGAGCCTCTAGCAGAACATCAGAGTGTCATCACTAGTTCAGCCCGGAGCATACACCCACATACAGCATTCACTGCATCTCTCTCTCTCTCTCTCTCTCTCTCTCTCTCTCTCTCTCTCTCCCTCTGCATTGATGGTACTATTGAATAAATTGTTCCTAGGTAATGTTCCCCTCCATTAGCAACAAAGTAATTGTGTTTCTGCAGGTTATTCACAAAAACATAAACATACATGGGCATATATGCACAGTACAGTAGGCTGGATAGAGTTGGATAGTGAGCCATAATCAGTTGTAAATAAAGCTAAATTAAAATAAATCTTTATCAGTAAGCCCAGTAGCAAATGCACCTAACCACCTATGGATGTAGTTTTATGGAGGATGTTATAGATGGTACTCTTTCCATTGCTATTCCACTGTATTGATTTGTCAGCTTAATCAGCTACATCTTAGCTTTGTTGCTTTGTGGTACTTGTTGTGGTTGCGTTGTGGTCATCACACTGCCACACGAATCCAGCAGACACGGAGCAACATTTGTGTTAATTTGGAGTTGTGTTTCTGGCAACCTGGGGAATGTAAGTCCAAAATATATATCTGACTCATTAGCTGCTGAATGCTCCACTATATTCACCAGCTAGTTGATAATGTTGTCTGTCATTTGGTGTTGGGCAGGTAATGTACAGTGGGTTTATCAGAGCTTTTTTGCTAAAAAAAGTTCTTTCTCTCCGAGTCAGCATGTTCGGTAAGGCTGGGGGATTCAGCTGTTGTCCGAAAGAAGAGGACAAAAACTTTACTCCTACAAAATTTTATATTTTTTACCTGTTCTTTGTAAAGAATTGATGTAAATAAAGTTTACCACGTCTAATTTTTCCGCATTTGCAAGCATGGCCTTCTCTGTTGCTGAAGGATAACAAACAAATCTTAAGAATAAAAGATCGCATTCACTGACAACCTGATAGAAAGTGTTGTCACAGGCTCATAGAGGGCAATCCTGTACTGTTATTATGACACGTGATCATGCATAAGATTACTTCATACCTCCCTATATGAGTCCAGGGATCATCCTGAGCCTGGGACAATGGCCCTTAAAAGGGTCGGCGCTAGGTCAGTGCCATGCACAAAAATCGTAAATAAATTATATGTACTATATATACTGTATATACCACTACACATATATACCTGTACACATATATACCCAGAAATTATGTACAGTGTAAAATTCTGTGTCATTTATTTATGGTGGAGCATGGTGGATGAGTTGAGGAGTCCCAGCCTGAGGAAAGAAGTTGCTCTGTAGTCTGGTGGTGCAGCAGCAGATACTTCTGTATCGCTTGACAGGCAGCATCAGGGTGAACAGGCTGTGGCTGGTGTGGGTATTGTCTTTTAGTATCCTTTGGGCTCTGTGCAGGCACCTCACCTCACTTATATCACTGATGCTCAGTAGATGGGTCCCAGTGATGTTGTTAGGCGGTTTTCATCACCTGCTGCAGATCCCCCCCTGTCCTGGGTTGTGCACATCCTATGCCAGTTTGTAATGTTTTTAGTCAGGATGCTTTCTCTGCTCCTGTAAAAGTTAACAAGTATTTGGTACAGAAATTTTGCCTTAAGAAATACAGTCGTTTCTGAGCTTTCTTTACAAGCGTGGAGATGTATGATGTCCGTGGCAGGTCCTCTGTGATGCTGATTCCCAGGAATCAAAACAGCTCACCTGCTCCACCTCAGTTCCACTGATGCAGACAGGGGTGTGTGTCTCTCCTTTTTCCTAAAATCAATGGTCAGCTCCCTGGTTTTGCTGACGAGTAGTAAGTTGTTCTCTGTGCACCACTCTGCAAGATTGTTGATTTCCTCCCGATTTGAAGTCTCATCATTGTTTGAAATCCGGCCAATGATGGTGGTGTCGTCCGCAAACTTCACAACAAAGTTCTCTCCATGTCAGGGATTGCGGTCGTGGGTGTACAGCGTGAACAAGAGGGGGCTGAGCACACAGCCCTGGGGGGCTCCAGTGTTGAGCACTAGAGTGGAGGAGGTGTGACCGCCAATCCGAACTATCTGTGGTCTGTTTGTGAGGAAGTCCAATATCCAGTTGCAGAGTGTGGTACTCAAGTCCAGAGTGAAAAGTTCAACAAACAACATTCTGATGTAGGTGTTGTTATTTTCAAGATGTGTGAACACTGAGTGGAGAGCAGTGGAGATGGCATCCTCTGTGGATCTGTTGGTTCTGAATGCAAACTGGCAAGGGTCCAGGCTGGTTGGGATGTTATATACTGATTAATATTATAATATTATACACATTATATACTATTGTTGTGTACAGTGTTTTAGTTGATGGTATCATATTACTCTACATACTGTATACTATGCTTTACTGACTTTGCTGCTACTAACCACACCACTATTTGCTTGAGACAGTATTGCAGTATTAGATTAAGTACAACTCTGGTCGTGGGTACTGTATGCATACTGCTTGCATTGTACATTTTGAGCTTAATTGCTCTATGATAGTTTCTATTTTTGCTCTTTTCTTATTTTGATTTTATATATTTCTAATTATTTATTTTTTATTTTTCTCAATTCATCTGAACTTATTTCTGTCCTTGTGCGGCTGCAGCACCTAAATTCAATCAATAAAGGCTTATCTTACCTTATCTTATCTTTTCTTTTCTTATGTGTGACACACCTACAACAGGGGAGCGGACTGACAACAAGAACAGGAAGTGAAAGGTGTGCGGACCCCTCCCCCTCACATTCCTGTTTCACAGCTTTGCCACTCTAGCGAGGCACCAATCACAGCCTTAAAAAGATCCTAACGCTTTGCAGTGTCTGAAACCCTGGAGAATAAACTACACTCACACACTCACACATACTGTACACACACACAGTCATACACAGGTGCATTTACTCAGTCTCTGCCTGTCACTCGCACACTCAAACACACACTCTATTTCTGCCTCCATCCCTAAAGGGGCTGCAGGCGGCACAGGGAGCGGGTGCAGGTGTGTTTAACCCTTGGATGTTGAGGGAACGACAGTTACTGTACATCATGTTTCAGTACACTTATATCCAAAGGAGGGCTCCTGATCACACCACAGGCCATGTCATCTAAACAACATAATCAACTATGTGGAATCCCACTACTGTTTTTTTTCTAAATACACTCTCTGTCATCAGCCAATTTAAATGGTAAGGTAGATATTGGACATTTTTAATTTTTAATTTTAAAAGAAAATTTAAAAGTTGCCTAAAATCAACATTAAAATCAAAACATACTCAAAATTGTTACTACATACAAAAGTATACATCTTTATTGTGGCTCAGTTCTATTAGCAGACTATTATTATTCTCTCAGAAGGGAACCAATCGTGTGATTTTTCAGACTAATTGCAGACAGGCTGATGTGTTATCTGTTAGACATCTTCAGCCATTAAGCCTCTGTAAACTGTAAAACCAATTCACCTTGAGATGTTTTTCTCCTCAATCCTCCTTTCTGAATATTTTAATCATTGCTTAGTCTTTGGAATGCTAACAGACCTGAACTTGTGACTCTTAGGTCTGTTGAAGTTATCTATTATTAAAGTGTGTGTGCCCTCAATGTGTGCTATGGTTGTTAATTGGGTAGGGAAGTCGACGTGAGATCAAGTCATTATGATGAAGAACAAAGACAAAGCATTAACAGAAATCAATTTGGAAGCCACAAACGCATGTATTTTTTTCAAACATGGAATATGTAACATCGCTGGCTTCATCTATCTGTTTAAGAGATGGCTTTTAGTCATTCAGACATACAGTAGTTACATAAATGTTCCTTTGGCTTAATTTAGTTACTGCTGGTGTGATGTTTGGCTCCTGGTGCCAAGAGGGTACAAAGTGTTTTTCTGGATATTCATACTGCAAACAGTTTGCATGAATGAAAGCTGAAAATTTAGAGAAACTGGTGTTCTGTGATTATTGAGGTTTTCTGAGTTTTTTGTCTTCTTATATCACCCTTTGTCAGCTGAGTAAGCTAGTGGGTGGACCTAACAACAGAATCTTCCTCTTACATATGACACGTTGAACTTATAGGAAATAAAATGCACTCTTGCTCTACAGCTGCAGCTTTACTTGGTCTGGTATGACCAGTAGCTTATGGTGGCTAATTTTAGCTACTGTATAACAGACAGTCTGTTAGTTGCTAACTAGATATATCTCCTCTACTTTTGCTACTGTTACACTGTGTTTTAACATCACCATTATGTCATACTTGTCACTTGTGACCAGAGTGTCCGCAGCAAAAGTTACATAGTTTCGCCTTGAGTTAAGATTTTTTGTCAACTACTGTTTCCAAGGTCAAGAATTTTCAGGCTTGACAATTTTGTTGTAGCACTCCTAAGAAGGCAGAACAATATACTGTATAAAATATACGTTTAAATCTAATATCTCTCTAATATCTCTCTTAATTTAATCATGTGCTTTATGTTAATGTGACCGCATTCAATTTAAAATTGTGCCATGTTGGAAGTGTTACAGAAGTCTAGTAAAATTGTAGTCACAAGCTTTAGAGAAAAGTGATTTGGGTGTTTATTCAGACATGAAACTGACATATAAAATTGCCAAAAAAATGTACATAAAAAGGTGCGTGTCTGAAAGGGTTTTAATGGTATTAAAAGCTTCAAGCATCCAAGGAGGTCCATTACATCCTGCAATACAAAAATGGTGGATGGAATGAACAATTTAATTCTCATCTGGGGACCATTAATTAGCTCAGTAAATTTCAGGGCAATCTCCCAGTGTACAAGTAAACATTTTGACATAATGTTGGTGGGGGAGGAAAGGCCAGGGGGAGGTCACCACTTTAGGAGTCATCCTGTGGGGAAAATGAATGCCCAAAAGCAAATTTCAAGGAATTCCGGCAATTCGTTTTACATATACCTGACTTGATGGTGGTAATAGCCAAAAGACGGGACTACACTGAAGGTAAGGGGGCGTCAGCAAACCATAGCTGTCCAAACCAGATTTTATGGATACCTGGACAGTTTAAATTTAATTTTGTCAAGACACTATTTGCAAAAAAAAAAAAAAAGGCAAACAAAATTTCAATTTGATTAAGTGACTTCATTTTAATATTGGTAGCCCTGAACTTTGATATCCGTGTGCCTATAATATATAGTATATGTGTGTGTCATTAAGTTGTGTCTTATTCATCTGTATATGTCAGTGTGAACATAATCTTAAACAAAAGACCAATGCTTTTATGAAAAAAGAAAAAAAAAGTGTCTTTTTATTGAGAGTATTTAGGGAAAGAAAGTAATGGAGTAAGGACAGAAAGAGCAGTATGGAATGTTCCAACAGGGTTAAAAAGAGAGACAGAATCACAAGAGCAGAAAGAGAAGGGTGAAAGCTGCACAAATATACTAGACAGACAGGATGGAGGAAGGGATGTGCGTGCTTCACCAGAGTTACTCACAGTGATCCTGAAAGACATAGCGACCTTCAGCTTGGCACATAGCTGTTATGACACATCGCCAAGGTAAATACTCACTGTTCTTCAAACACACACACATAGTCACAGCCTGCGTCAGCCTGTCAACACGCGTCACCCACATTGTTAGTCGTCCCACAGTCCTCTATTGAGCTAGTTTCAATCCAAAAGTCTCAGTGGTGGGGTTAGACGACATGTTCTCACTCTGTTGGTGTAAAACAAGGAAGCTCATACTTCTGCCCACACATATACAGTACCATATTGACACACACACACACACACACACACCAAATTTGATTTCCTTTCCGGTTTTCTATCAAACACACGCGCAGACATACCACTTGTCTCTAGCTGGGGGAACAGATTGCAGGGACTTAGCTGGCATTACGGGTCATGAACATGTAGCCAAAGTTCATTTTGCTATTTTCTTTTATTTCTTTTTTTCCCTGGAACCCCTGTCTTCCATTGTGGTAAACTTCCCCAATATTGGTTTCCACCTGTAAATAGGTTCCCACCATATGGGTGTTCTATTGCATACCTTTTTGTTCCCCTGGAATCTTCCTCCCGTTCCTCCCTCCTAGGAGATGGTGAGTCATGTCTTCAAATGCTCTCTTCTTCATCTTATACATTTCTTTAGTTCTTTGCTTAAAACTATAATACCGTGATACACACTGTGATGCAATGTGCTAATGAACCTGTTGGTCAAGCCTCCATTATATAAATAATAGTAATTTAATTTAATAGTAATTTTGATTTTAAACTGAATTGCTCAAGCACGCTTTACTGAGATAAGGTTAATTAACCTTGGGCCAGCTGTGCCAGGTTTATTTGAATGGGCGCTAATATTAGAATGCTAGGTATTTTAGCTTTGTGCTGGCTATAACAGGGTTTTACGCGTGTTAGCCTTGTGGGTTAATAGTCAGCAGGCACTAGTTAAACGATAACTGCATCGCTTCATATATCATGCAATGTTGTTTTATAGACTGTGTTTCATGTGAGTTATTTGTCATAGAACGGTGGAGAGACGCAGATAACTCGTGATGTATGACACCTGTGTTTTCTTTTTCTTGTGAAGAATAAATCCCACTGATTGTCAGCTCTGTTGTGCATCTCATTCACTAACCACACAACACAACGCAGAACAATGAGAGCAGAAATCTGTCAGCTACAAACGTCTGTTTGTAGAAAATTAAAAAATTAAATTATGAAATTAACAAATTGAGACTAGATAGGAATGAATAAACAAAGGAAGATATCAGATACACCAGGCCAGCACTGAGAGGCTCAGAAAGAGCTTCTAACCTCAACCTGAAGAGAATGGGATATGGTTGGATCCAGAGTCAGTAACTGTAATATGCAAAATTTCTCAAAAGTAATTTTACTACCGTCTCAACACTTCCTGCACAGGTGTCTCAAGACTAGTGAGCTGAGAATTAGCAGAGGACCAGCACCTCACAATTTTGGAGGACTGAGGGCTGAATACTTGTGACCAAATGAATACTGCCCCAATCTGGGATCCACAGCTGTTACATCCTGGTAGAGTCTATATGGTTGACCATGTAGCCCTAACTACAGTACCTGGCATGCATTCCACATGGTTTTGATGTGGACAATGTAGACTCAACCAGCCAGTCACACAACAAAAGTTGACCATGCTGTTTTCAGAGTAGAGGAAATGAAAATAGTGACAAGTCATATTTGTTTTGGCATTAAGTCTGCCAGCATGGCTAGTACAGTAGGGTTTCTAAAATCTATACATCCATTCATTATCTATACCCCCTTATCCTGTAGGGTCATGATGGAGTGGATGAGAGGCAGTTTACACTCTGCTCCCCAGTCTATCAAGAAGCTGGATTTCTAGAATGTGGCAGGATTCTTCTAAGGACGCCAACGGCAATGGTGGGTACTTCTGAGAACCTTACGGTCAGGTTGAGCCTCCTCCCCAAAGGAAGTCATTGAGCCTTACAAGGGTTAGTGTTAGATAGATAGATAGATAGATAGATAGATAGATAGATAGATAGATAGATAGATGTTGTCAAATTGATGTAGATGTTTTCTTAATCTGCTTGTGTTTTGTCTATTTGCATGTGTTTTCTTCAGCTGCTGTGCGTTTGCCCTTGTCAGCCATCGTAGTCTTGTACAGAAAAACCAACTGGCAGAACCTGTACAGGCTGCCAACCTCTCAGTGATGGCTGTCCAACTGTTTGTGGTAATAACACTAATGAATCTGAATATAGAAATTATTTAGTAATATTAAAACCCTGCATTTGACATTTTAAATACCGGACGAAGTAAAGCAAGATCTGCTTAAGCAGTTCAAATGGTCAAAACATCTCCAAATGTGTTTGTGCTCAGGTTTATTTCAGTGACAGCCCAAAAGCTGCAGGTATCCAGAAGAGTGTGGCTTATGTTTATTAATAGCAGCATCAGTGTAATATATTATGCGCTCCCTTGACAGAAACTAGATGACTGACTGACTGTGTGACTGTGTGTGTGTGTGTTTTCAGCTCGCCATGACGATACTTTCTGCCCATGCACAGTAATAGGACCGCTGGCCAGCTGAGCCCGACAAAAACTGCTGTGTTTTCAATTGCACCTTGGGCACACACACACACACACACACACACACACACACACACACACACTGTAATATACACACAAACATGCATGTCGGCCATCTGTTGCAGTCAGCGCCATACCCTTGTAAACACAAATAGCGCATCAAGAATGCATGCACTCTACACACACATGTACCACACACACCTACTTCCCTGTCTCCACACACACACAGAGCCAAGAATTAATTAATGGAGGAAATTTTGCAACTGTGCACAACTTGAGGGAACAGCACAGGTCTTGTGTCATTCAAACCAACGTTGTGTTACATCAGTGAAACGGTGTAAAGTGTGGGTGAATAGAATAGTTCATTTATCTGGGACTTTACACTCAGTAGTGAAGGTAATCAAGATAGGCCACTGTAGAGGATTCAGCCTGTTTAACTCTGGGTCCATTAGCAGATGAATGATGACAAAAGAGGCCTTTCTCATTTCCTAAATCGGCTGTCAAACTGATACTGTCCGGGTGTGATATAAGAGCGACAAATCCTCTAAGCCATTTGCTGGAATTTGAGATTGGAAGGGATATAATGAAATAACCAATATATTTTTATATATCAGTACCTTTTGGTGACCTTATTTTACCTACTGACTTGTGCTAAGAGGTATGCTGCTTTACAGCATTTGTGGGCAACAGACAGGAATCAAACCAGTGACAAAGCCAGAACGAGTAAGAAAATAAATTACTGCAATGCTTCCAAGAGCTTTCATAAGTGCAATCTATTATACAAATGTCCACAGAAATGGGGACTTTTGCTTACTTTAACTTATTGCGGTTTCTAGGAGACTGTAATGATGGCAATAAAATAGGGAGATCAGAGGGAGGTATGTTAGTGATGAGCAGGGGTGGGGATGGGATGATGAAGTAAGTAAGCCACACAAGAGCAGAAAAACTATAATAATTACAACGAAAATCAGAACAATAATAAAACAGCTGGACGTAAAGCAAGTCTAAAAATAGATTGGAAGATTTGAAAGCTTGTCAGTGATGCCAAACTGATCTCCACATGAAGGATGTCCCAGAGCATTTACACTTTACGAAAACATGGTATCTTAAAAGAAATCTTTAAAGAGCGACTTGACAGAGGGGGAAAAACTTAACTTCTCACCTTTATAGCGATGTAGAAGTGTAGTCAGGGTGTGTGCTTACAGGTTCATCAGAGCATACATATGACCACACCCAATTCAGTGGTTGAAGAAGTATTCAGATTCTTTACTTGAAGCAACTCTGTGGAACTTTTCATTTTGTGTTGATTTTGGCGGTCCCTGTGGACAAAGACGGTAGTGTTTCACCTAACGTTAGGTTACATGTTCCCTCTGTTTCACCGCTGCAAGGAGACTACTTCCCCGGGAGGAGAGTGGGCGGCAGCTCTGGAGACAGACCTTCAGTTAGCGGCTGAAGCAAGTGGAATTCAGCCAGAGCAAACCCCAGCACCATTTTGTCTGATATCGCAGAAAACCCCAACCCGGTGGCAGACATTAAGAATAACTATTAGAAACTAATAGAAATATCTATTAATCTTCTCGCTGTTGGTCTCGTTTGCTTATGTAGGTCATAGAGAGGCATCGGTATTAAATTGAGACTGCATAGAGTACTTTTAAGTAAAAGTGCAACAGTGTAAAAATGCAACATTACACGTGAAAGTTCTGCTTTCAAAATGCTCAAAAAAAGTCAAGAGTACAGAGGTATTATCAGCAGAATGTACTTAAAGTATCAAAGTAAAAATATATATTCTGCAGATGTGTAAGCAGCATTTACCTGCTGAAGCTGGTTGAGATGGAGCTAATTTATCTACTTTATACCTTCCGGTAGTTTAGTCCAGTGATTCTCAACCTAGGGGTCAGGCTAGGGCTGGGCAACAAAACGATTCGAAACGGATTTCAAAACGAATTTACGTCGATAACAATGATAAACTTTGGACATTTTTACTTGATATGGATAGATCCAACAGCCTATCACACAGCAGAAATAAACGGCCAGTCAGTCTGTAGTTTTTGGCTTACACGTCAAAGTACACGCCCATTTCCTACGGCAAAGCGTTGTTTGAGCTACTGGTGAAAAGTGGATGTGAAAGTGGAAAAGAATGGTCATTTCTTGTCAAGAAAAAATGAATCGAGGCATCTAGGGGCTCAAAAGCGTCAGTGAATGTGAACTCGCATTATCCTCCAAAGCTGAGGAAACTGTTGACAAAAAGGTAACACGACGTCAATTATATGGAAGTGGTTTGGACATCTCAAAAGCGACGAAGCTCAGATTAAAACGGTCTGCAAAATATGCCGTTGGTCGGTGCCAACCAAGACGGGAAACACAACAAATCTTTTCCTTCACCTGAAAAGGTGCCATCCCAGCAACCACGCCGAGAGTATGAAAATGCGGGCCCATGTTAGTCCGCCCACAAGTTTTGTCCAACGTCCTCATGGTTCTTCTGCCGTTGGCAGCGCTAACTGGGCTGTACCACAACAACAATCGTGGCAAAAGAATTTGATGTGATAGTAGTAGTCACAGCTTTTAGTTTTATTTACATTATTTTAATAGTTACAAGGCAAGCTAACATGTATTGTTTTGTTAAGGCAGATAAAGCATGTTTGCACAGTTAAATGTTTACATTTAGATGTTATACAATATATTCTTTACCACAAAATATATTCTAAACCAAGCCATGTTTGCACAGTTAAATGTTGACATCTATTTTTTATGTTAGT
>NTHP01000646.1:236236-262809 GCA_003416845.1 Oplegnathus fasciatus
CACACATCTCCACCGTGGTAAAAAAAAAAAAAATCAACTTAAGAAGGCAAAATTCCCATGCCAAGTTCTTGTTAACTTTTACCGAGGAGCAACAGAAAGCATCCTAACTGGAAACATTACACACTGGCATGGGATGTCACTGAGGTGAGGTGCCTGTGCAGAACCCAAAGGATCCTAAAAGACAATACTCACCCCAGCCACAGTCTGTTCACCCTGCTGCCGTCTGGCAAGCGATACAGAAGTATCTGCTGCCGTACCATCAGACTACAGAGCACCTCATCCTCTGCACTCCACCATAATTAAATGACATGGAAGTTTCTGTTATGCTGGTTTTGCACATTACCATTACCCTTTTGTATATAATATGTACTGTACGTATATAAGTAACTGTATACATTTTTCATTTGTATTCATATTCTGTTCTAATTTTTACGTATTTGTGTGTATGTTCTGTGTGTGTGTGAAGGGGCTACAACTTTCATATTATTGTGCAACCCTGTGTTGTAAAATGACAAAATAAATGAAATAAGAATAATAAGAATAAGAATAATAATTCCTTCAGTTTCAATAGGGTCCTTGCACCAGTTGGTGCTTGTGCCCTAATTAACCTTGAACTGTGTGTGTGTGTGTGTGTGTGTGTGTGTGTGTGTGTGTGTGTGTGTGTGTCTGTGCATGCAGCTGTTTGTGTGTGCTTCTGTGCACAGCCCAGTGCTGCTCTGGAGGTCTGTCCCTCACTTGCTGATAACATGACTTTTGACTCTACAATGGTTCCCAATTGGCATGAAAACCTGTGTACTGGAACTGTTATGGCTTTTAAGGGCCAAAGCACTCTATCATCATTCTTGTGTGCACTATACTGTACATCCATCCTGAACCATATGCGATGAATCACAGGGATCTCATGAAAGGACAACCTGCAACTCAAGTCCAGTCAAACCCAGGCAGACAGCCTGAGGGTCACATTAGTTTTGGAAACACCTTATATTTATTCTACCAGCACCACTATAAAACAGGAAAATCACACAAGGCCTTTTCTTATTTAGTGCACTGAGGCAGCAGTGGAGAGAGACCATTGAAGTTAATGACCTCAATTTGTAAAAGTGCTGGTCTCTGATGGATGTAGCTTAATGAAGATTTACACTTGCTGTGTGCAGGGCAGCAACAAGAGGTGGAGAGCTGCAAAGAATAGGTATTACACGCATCTGGTACAGTCCAGAGGCACGGGGCAGACAGACGTTAACAGGAAGAAAATGAAAGTAGAATCAATCAGAGTTGGAGAAGATAGATGAAGTCAAGGACGAAGATGAGGCTGGGATCTGGGAAGAGTAGTGGAGAGCTACAGGCTGCAGAGAGAAACACTGAGAATAAAAATGAGAAAGAATGTGTTGGGGCGCATTCATTATTACAGAACAAATTAAAGAAGCAAAAGTGGGGCTGCAACTAATTATGCTTTTTTTTAAATCAGTATTTGGATTTGTTTTTTGGCTTTTGATTAATCGTGGAATTGTTTTATCTACAAAATGTGAAAAAAAATAGTGAAAACTGTCCATCACAGGTTCCTAAAACTCAAGGTGACATCTTCACATTGCTTGTTTTATTCGACCAACAGTCCAGACCTCAGTATTAGGACCAAATGAAATAGGAAAAAAAACAAATCTGCACATTTGAGAAGCTAGACCCAGCAAATGTTTGGTACTTTTGCTTAATACGTGATGTGCATGCTCATCAGAATTGTTGTTGATTAATTTTCTGTTGACCCACCAATCAATTAATTGAAACTGAAACATGTTCACAGCGCATACTTCAGGCTATGAACACAGTATGTAAGTGAACAGACTGCCAAAAATAAGATGTCTCGTACATAGAAACTAGCTTGCATCACAGATGTCTATATTTGGCACAGTAGAGATGAACACACTTTTTAAACACAAGTTGGATTAATGGGACATACACTGAACAAAATGCTTGGATTTACACTGCTCAATTTGAAAAATCTTGTATGTTGCATTTAGTCACATTCGTAACCTATTTCAATCATCCTGTTTACATGGCATAAAGGTACGATGCTCACCCTGCATGGTTCGATCGACAACATCACATTAACAACAACGACATGGGTTGATGGATCCATCTGTGCTGTTTTGGGCGGGTGTGCTGCCGTTTATGACTCAAATGTGAAGGAATACAAGATGGCGTCATACAGGCTAATACGTGTGGTCAAAGTTGCCGAGCGGACTCTATTCTAATTATTATTATTATTGCACACTAACCTTTTAGCACATCCTCTAGAGTATGCCACCTCCGCATTTCACTGTACATACTGAGAAATCAGTAAATGAGTATGTGGCAAATACAGCCTTGAATCTTGAATCTAGAATCTTAATCTCGTGGTAATTTGGCCAGATTCTGAAATTAGTCTGGGGCGACCAATTTGGAATTAATATCGAGCTAACTGGGTTTCTAACAGTACATGTGCCCATGTGTATAACAAAGACTTCAGACAGAGATAATCTCACTGAGACAGAAGAACTGAGGGAAGAAAGGCCATTGCAAAAGAGTGATTAAACATATTTAAAATAGTTTAATTCAAAGTCTGACTCAAGCTGAAAGCAACACAAAGTAACCTCTAAAACTATAAACTATATAAAAAAAATAAGTCCATTTCCACACGTGACAACTTTTAACTGTGTAAAATTTTGACACATTCATGCTGTGAGCAAAAACTGTGTATCAGTCATATCAGCCAGGGGCGAGCTAACATGGCTGAAGCTCTGAATCTTAACAGTTCGTCATGTGTCGTATATTTTTGTACTAAACTCCGATCAAAGCTGGGTAGGAACCAATGTGTTTTAAATGGTCGGAACAAAGAGCTCCTCCCCTCCCCTACGTGTCTTTTTGCTCAGACCGTCAGTGGGCACCAGCCGGGAGAGTTTCCAGTGACTAAAAACCAAAATAAAGCAATTAAAGTAAACTAAACACAGGGCAGCTACATTTATTCAGAATTAAGTTGTAAAAGCTTCACTCAAATTCATCATAGTACTACAGTTGGCAGTGCATTTTGTGTGTGTGTGTGTGTGCGCATTGTGTGTCTATATGAACGTGCAGCATGATTATATAAAAACTAGGTAAGAAGGCAAGTCCTGGACAATAAATATCTCAGAAAGACAAACAATGTAAGAGAAACCACATTGTCCCTGGTAATGATGACAATGACGATCGTAAAGTGTTGAAGTCGCCGCCAGTCACAGTTATCCTATTCTGTCAGAGCCCAACTCGCTCCCTCCCCAGGATCCCAAACAACAATGAGTGCCACCGGATGACAGAGCCCCTCAGGTGTCCCTTAATACATAAGTGTACCCAGTTTGTTTATTCAGTTGCAGCTGATAATAACCATTCATTTATTGTGACTGGAATATTTGTTCAACACTGGAGTGTTTTGTGATGTTTTTCCGTATTCTAATGTGCACATTGGTGGCTTTTTACAATTATGTTGATTTTTCTTATTGAATTATTTCTTGTTCCATAAGATAGGCCACCTTATTTACCTGAAGTTAGATGAAATAGCAGTTCAGTCAGATTACAGGCTGCGTGAGTTCCCTATACATTGTTTAAAATATAGCTTTGTTTTGATTAGTTTTACATACGTTAAAGGGCTGTTTTTTTGTTAAATGTTCATGGGTTCATTTATTTATCATTATACAACACAGGTTCGTATAACGAAATGCAAGCTGTACACAAGCTGCACACACAAAATACCAAACAAAAAACTGTTATGTATGGAGAAAAGGAAAGAAGTTGCTCTGTAGTCTGGTGGTACGACCGCAAATACTTCTGTATCGCTTGTCAGACAGCAGCAGGGTGAACAGGCTGTGGCTGGGGTGGGTGTTGTCTTTTAGTATCCTTCGCGCTCTATGCAGGCACCTCACCTCACCGATATCACTTATGCTCAGTAGATGGGTACCAATGATGTTCTGGGCGGTTTTAATCACCTGCTGCAGAGCCCTCCTGTCCTGTGCCGTGCACAAACCATGCCAATTTGTAATGTTTCCTGGCAGGATGCTTTCTATTGCTCCTCTGTAAAATTGACAAGAACTTGGCATGGGAATTTTGCCTCCTCAAGTTTCCTTAAGAAATACAGTCATTTCTGAGCTTTCTTAATCAGGGTGGAGATGTGAGATGACCATGACAGGTTCTTTGTGATGCTGATTCCCAGGAACCTAAAACAGTTCACCTGCTCCACCTCAGCTCCACTGATGTAGACAGGGGTGTGTGTCTTTGTCTCCTTTTTCCTAAAATTAACAATCAGCTCCGTGGTTTTTCTGACATTGAGCAGGTTGTTCTCTGTGCACCACTCTGCAAGATTGTTGATTTCCTCCCGATATGAATTCTTATCATTGTTTGTAGTCTGGCCAATGATGGTGGTGTCATCCGCAAACAAAACTTCTTTCAAGTGGTGGATTGCAGTCATTGTTGTGAGGGTCTGTTTGTGAGGAAGTCCAATATCCAGTTACAGAGTGTGGTACTCAAGCCCAGAGTGCTAAGTTTGCCAATCATGGGAGTTTCATGTGGGTGATTGTATTGAATGCTGAAATCGACAAACAACATTCTGATATAGGTGTTGTTATTTTCAAGGTGTGTGGAGACTGAGTGGAGGGCAGTGGAGATGGCATCCTCTGTGGATCTGTTGGCTCTGAATGCAAACTAGTGAGGGTCCAATCTGGCTGGGATGTTATCTTGTACAGTAAGACAACAGGATCGTCAAGATGTATATGTATGTATGATGTGTGAAGTAATAATAATAAAAAAACAACAAGGGTAGATAAACTCCTTGTGCCTGTCGTATAATATGTATGCAAACTAAGCATAATGTACATTCAACAAGATAACCATAAACAAATACAAAAACAGATACAGTGTTGAGTTTGTATTCACAGCACTAATGCAGTGCCTGTTCCTAACATGCACGTTTTGAACAGGCCAATCGCCTGGCCTCCAGTATTGCTGCTTGCAGCTTTCTCGAGAACCACTCATCCAAACAACTTCACACTCGACCCTGCACTTCCGTGGGTCCTCAGCAATACACCCGACAAGTGTGAAGTCCATTACTTCACTACGCCCTCAGCTACAGCAAACTCCTTCTTTGTAACTAAACTGATCTATCTACAGAATATTGATCCTTAATGACTTTTTATTTTATAAATGGCTTCTAAAGAGCTTTCTGGAAATTGTTGCTTCATTATAATAATAAAAACAAATTACATTTGGACTCACTGAGGCTATAGATAAAGCAAGTGACACATCTTAAACCCTTAAGTTTAATGTTTCTGACACCCACAGTGTTCCTGAAGATGTAAATTTTGTCCTCTACAGCCCAAATTTCAGCTCCATATAACCTCCAACTTCTGAATGAAACCTTTCAAATAACGTCTGTAGCAATCTGAGTCATTAGCTGATCTATGCATCTATTTTTTACTGAACTGGACACAGTGTTTTCTTCCAAGAATCCCATCAAGTGCTATAAGGCAGGAAAACTGGGGAGAGCTGGGGATTTACTCAACTTTAACTAACTACTAAAAGCAAATATGTTGCAAATGGTATTAAGATGTATATGTATGCATCATCTCAGCTTACGCTACAGTACATCCAGCCACTATTGTTTCCTGGTAACAGCTGAGTCAGGAATACTGCAAGGTACAAAGCTATTTTCCATGGCCTCAGTTGTAATATAGAGCGGTGAAATCATTGCTGACTACCATAGTACAGCACTGACACACTCACGTTTCAGCAAACAGCATCAGATACAGATACAGCCTGTGATGCAGCAGGAAATATAAAGAAGGCTCAACTATAACCTCCAGTGTGAAGCCTTAAGTGTTAGTGGTTGCAAAGAGTTTCAAGGATGCAAAGAGCATTATATCATCACAGTTGCTATGCTACACAAAGTTTAACATCTTGAAAGTTAGTGATTTTAAAGATACCTCATTTTGTTGTAGCACCCAACAGCATGTCCAAGTTCTAAAATATCCTCCCAGCTCACTATTGATGTTGTGAGACTCAACACAGCTCATGGTTTAGACATTATCAAAGACCTATTGGTCGCTAAAAAAATCTTTACGTAGCAAAGATGAAAGAAAATCAAAACAGACAAGACTATTTATTCTCTGCTTGCTCTTGACTTTGAGCATAAAGCCTTTTCTCAACAGTGACTGTGTCTGCACTACATTTTACAACAGAGAGGAGAGAACTAAAGCTTTATCGAAGAGCCTAGTGTTTCCAACAGGATAAGTGTCTGTGGTGGTCGGCCCTGAGTAGGGTGTGGAGTGAGTGGGCTCCCGTTCAATGGGAGAGTCAACTTCAAAACAGCATAGAATTCACAAATGAGTTAATGACTGTGCATTAAATGCACCATTCTGGTGAGCACTTTCAACTGCATTCCACACAGACCTTTATGAAGGAAAAAATAATGTATCAGTTTTGGAAGAGGGCAAATCCATATATGGAAAACACTTTCTCGATATCAATACTCATCTACAGGATATATGAGTTTCACCAACTACTCAACAAGTCGTGGATCTGAGGACAGTAGTCAACGGCTCATGGATAATATGATTGTAGCCAACACCACCAAATTTACAGTATTTAATGGGTCTGTAGACTGTGTACTTCCATAGTTTTCACGATATTGATTCAGGTGTGGCACCATGGTGATATCCTACGCATAGTATCCTACAGTCCAACAGTTTTCTTTCTGCACCGCTCATTTGCTGCAGGAAGCCAAAATAAAGCAACACTACTAATAAATCATAATAAATGTCATTTAATGTCAAGGCATTCACCTCTGAAGCACACTAATTAATACAATGTATCTTGTTTGCAACAAAAAAGGTAAAATGACAAGTCGCAAGGAGGTTATGTGTTGGACTATGTCTTGGGCGAGTGCAGTGACTTCCTCCGCTGTTCACGTTGCAATCTCTCTGTGACGGCAAAACTCCAGGGGCCCCATTTATCAACCATGCATACACACAGTTTTGCGCTTAATTATTTCTTCTTCTTGAGAGTGTGCATACATTTAGAACCACTCCTAAACAGGCGTAACAACCAACTCTTAGTGGTACACAGGTGTAATCATGGACAAACTGATTCCTACAGTAAATTCCAGACCCACAAACCAACTCTACTGTTTCCACCCCCTCCCCCCGAATAATGACAGATGCATTTATCTACTGTTTTTTGGTGAACTTGCTGGTCCTACTGTAATTTAAAGCCAGAGTGATGTCCCTGTCCTTCTGGAAACATGCAAACACCAACGCATAAGCCTATTTGGAAACATATATGACAACAGAAAAATTGAAGTCATCAGGAGAGCAAGACCCTATTAAAGCTCATCATATGGGCTGTTGTAATGTCAGCTATTATCTTTTGAGCCCATTTTTTTATGCTATATTTGTTCAAATTTTATCAAACTGGTATGCCGAATTAGCTGTTAATAGTTCCTGTCTGCAATGTATTCACTGATGTACATACAACTATCACTGCATTACTCTGATACTGAAGAAAACTTAAAAATGGGATAATTCTGAGGCAAGTTCTGAAGGGTCTTTTTTCTATGATTTCTAACAACAATTACAAAGCAAATTAAAACAGATTTGTCAAATCTATAAATTGCTTTGAAGTGGTACTGTACCCAACACCTATTAGAATTTCTGCAGTTCTTTATTTGACCACCGTGGTTTTAATCCTCTGTCAATCACCTGTGTCCTTTCTGTATATCTATTTAAGCAGTTTTGTTCAGTGGAATTCCACTAATTTCTGTGGTGATCTCAGGTACTCACCTATGAAACATTAATGGAGAGAATGTTCAACATTACACAGTGTCAATGTCATACACTAAGGAAGTAATGAATGGAGATATTTTGCACACCACATCACTGGTGGTCTAATCGCATTCACTCATAATAACTGAATGATTATGAACTGTGGAGATGATCCAAGAAATGGTCCAGCAGTTACAGTTAGAGTTATAGTTTGGGCAACTTCAGGCTTGTAATCTATTGTAATAAAGATGATCAACTCCTCCTCCCTCATGTACCTGTACAGTGGATATACAGAGGGCAGCGTGCCTGCAACCTGACCAACCAGACCCCCATAAGATTGCTGATCATCCCTCCAATAGAGTTCCACATACGTGAAGAAATCTTTACAGTACAGAAGCACTGAAGCTGTTCTGAAGGCTTGTAATAGAAAAATACTTCACTAACACAATGCATGTTGGTTTGTTCATTTATTTGTAACCCATTAGTATATCGCGATATTACAATTACTAAACCCCTGACAATATCTTCCTGTTATGTGGATGTAGTGTGCCACAGTACAGCCAGCAGCTGGTTGATGTATGTTGGTGTATGAGTGCTCACTGAATTTCCCTTACGCAGGGCTCTGGGGTTCTGCAGTGTAATAGTTCCCCGAAGTACTGCATACTGCAAAAAGCATTACACATGAACAATCAATGATCACACAAAGAACCCTGCATAAAGAAAGAAATACACAGAGCCTGGCTCTTACAGAGGTAAGTGCTACTCCCAAACACCGTATACAGTATAGTAACAGCCTTTTTCAAACAAGCCTTCTGTGTGATAGCCCCAAAAAACAGTTGAATTAAATTCTGTTCCTCAGTTCAAAAGATGGGTAAAGTCAGTTGAGGCGGTTTTACCCTCCGCTGTGTCCCTGGACACAACACATTAATTCAGTCACACTCGTCACACTCATAGTAAATGCTCAAAAACATAAACAGAGAGAAACAACTATACCAGAAACACCACAAGGGAGCACTTTGGAATATTTAATGGAAGCAAAATTGAGTTAAGCTTAAAAGCCAAGGAAATGTATTTCACGTGTCTCCTATCCTTTCAAA
Source organism: Oplegnathus fasciatus (assembly GCA_003416845.1). Classification (NCBI taxonomy): domain Eukaryota; kingdom Metazoa; phylum Chordata; class Actinopteri; order Centrarchiformes; family Oplegnathidae; genus Oplegnathus; species Oplegnathus fasciatus. Next base: position 245,148 of record NTHP01000646.1, read on the forward strand.
GCACAACATGTGTCCTCTGCTGCCCAAAGGCAGCCTTTCATAGTGTGCATAAGGGCTGGACCCAAATATTCGACTATTCAGATATTTGTTCGTTGGGTAAGTATTCGGTTTTCAATTTTGGGATTCAGATATTATTTTTTTAAGGTGTTTAAGCTACCTTTAAATCACATACTTCAATGTATTAAATTGTAAATTAACATATTATATTGATTTCAATATAATATCATAATATTAATAGCACTCGGACAGATAGAAACAGATAGAAGCCAAACCCAGACACACTTGATTCCCATACAATATGGACCGTAAATAACAATCATACTAATTTTCATTTTCTTAAACAAACTAGTTGAAATGGATTAAACGCAGAGAGAACACATTTTGTTGGTGGATGCTACAGTTTCTCTGAGGATTCAGTGAAGATCATCCAAACAGAATTTTGATCAAAAAGAATAATTTAAGGTACATTTTCCCAATAGACAACACGGTAAATGTTGTATAATAAATGTGTAAACATCTCTGTCTGTGATGAACAACCTCATATCCATCATTGCCAAGCCAGATGACACTGACTCAACCAGACCAGATATTTTTAAACCAATATTCTGGTATATATTGGCATGTATTCTTTAAGTAATTTTAAAAATGTTCTTCTATATGGGTCATGAATGTTTGAAATGGTTATGAATTGAAATACAAGATAAGAGTTACTGTACTCTGTGCCTACCGTTGTACAGACTCTGGTGGTGAGGGGCCAGCTCCTCTCCCGCTGCCCTCCTCTGACCCCTGTCCCTGCCGGGGGAGCCACTGCTATACCTCTCCTTGCCATGCTCCATCCCGGGGCTGTGCTGATAGTGATGGTGGTGCCGTATAGATTGTGGACTACCAACTATCACCCGCCCTTTCCTCAGGTGCTCAGGCGTCCCTATTGCCGCCTGCTTGGCCTCAGGACTCCCACAGCCTGCCCCTGCCGTGTTAAGCGGCCGGTGTTTCTGACTCAGCTCTGGGCTGGACTGGGCTGAGCCCTTCCCACTGCCTGGTGATGCCTGCCCTGACATCAATAGCTGTTTCTGGGCTAGTAGGTCAGAGCTGCAGGGTTTGGGGTGGGAGTCACATGGTAGCCTGGTGGGAGACTTGCTGTGTTTCTCCGGGCTGTGTCCCTGAAGGCCACGAGGGTCCAGGTTGGTGAGGGACCCTCCGCAGGGGCGGCAGGACTGGGGGAAGGTGTGGTACTCTGGAGTGGAACTGTGCCTCCTGCCTGTGCATTCACACACTCCTGGTTTGTGGGGGTGCTCTGAGGAAACACATCTTGACCCAGATCCAGGACTGGCATTGGACACCAGGGGAGGGGGTTTGAGGTGGGGATTATCGGGGCTATCCGTACTCCCCGCACTGGAGGTGCTGCTCCCATCGCCGACGTCCCGCAGCAGGCCAGGTGCTGGGACACCTCCACCCAGCTGAGACAAGCTGCTCTGACTGTCGATGGAGCTCCTGCGGCCTGGGCCTCCCTGCCCGCCCACACCACTATCTCCACCCGCTCCAACCACGGCCGCAGCCCTCTCCTCCTCCAGCATGAGGCACACCTCCTTGAGCTCCAGATTCTCCCGGATGACCTCCACTTGCCGCTGCTCGAGCTCCTTCAGCTTCTGCAGGTAGATGGCCACCTCCTTCCTCATCAGGCTGGCGCTGTAGCGGCCCAGACGCTGCCACTCCCGGGACACCCGCTTCCCCTTCTGCCGGTCGTCGTCCAGGAAGCAGCACAGGTCCCGCAGCTCCTGGTTGTCCTCCTGCAGTTTCTGGTTCACGTCCTGGTTTACATAGGCACACACATACAGGGACAGAAGCACACACACAGAGCAGCACAGTGAGGGATTACATGCACATTCCTGCTGGGACTGATCTTTTGATGAGTGAGAAGAATGTTCCCATTATGCAGTTGTGTGTGTGTGTGACGTGTTTCTTGTAGAGCTGAAACGATTAGTCGATTGACAGAAAATTAATCAACTAATCAACAAAATTTTGATAATCGTTTGGGTTGTTTTTTAAGCTAAAATGCCAAATATTCTCTGGTTCCAGCTTCTCAAATGTGACGATATCTTTGATTTGACAGTTGATGGGACAAAACAAGCCATTTGAAAATGTCACATTTAGTTCCAGAAAATTATTTTCAGACATTTTAAAGGCAAAACGATTGATCAGTTTATGGAGAAAACATTTGTCATTTGTACCTATTTATTCTTGATTAACAGTCACCCAGCAAACATTTGCCTATTTTTGAACAGGAATGGGTGACATTTGATTTTAATATGTTAGGGCAAAAGCATTTAATCCCAGTTACATTTTATATGTAATGGATATGTTGAAAATTAATTTACAGTTGCATCCATCATTCTGCATACAGTCTATCCCATATGCAACAGGTTTAATGATTTTATATCCTTGATTATTTAGTGACCATTTTGCCCTTACATGACAATCTGTAAATCTGGCCATATCTCAGAAGGCTTCCTCTCTCAGGTCCTGTTCAGGTCCAAATCAGCATGCTCATTATAGCCTACACATAAAATCCCAGAGAACGTGGTGCAACCTGGCTCCCCGGAGTCCCCCACCCATCTCACCTTCAAACTCCGTATCTCGTTCAGGTGCTGCTGGAGTCTCCGGTTCACCTCCCGCATCAAATTGCCGTGCTCCACGATGACGCCCCTCTTCTCTGCATCTGCCCTCCGCAGCCGCCGCACCAACTCCTCTTTGCCCCACTTCAGCAGCTCGTCATCGTTTACTTTGGAGATGTCCTCCGTAGTACTCTCGGAGCTTTTGGGCAGCTGCGGCTGCTGCTGTGCGCCCTTCTCCATCCTTTTAAACTCCAGTGGAGGTTGACAGAAAAAAAAAAGTACTGTGTTTGGTGAATTTGAGAGAACAACACACCAAACCAAGCCCCAAACTACACCCGGGACAACTCTGATCCAAACGCTTCCCTTCCCACCACCCTTCTTATGTCCGTGGAATTACATTGCTTTCATTTTGGCTGCGCCTCTCTCCCACGCCCATGCTGCAGCTCCGATATCCGGCCAGTGCTCTGCTGCTATATCCCTGCTGTTAGAGCATCGGTCAGCATGCTGCTGTGTCTCCGACTGAGCCCTTGGATGGCTTGTTGGGGCGGTTTCTCTCCAGGTGCATGCCGGCCGCCTTGCGCACTCCCGCTGCTCGGTGCGCACTACCGCTGTCCGGTCGCCGGGGAGGAGGACAGGAGGAGGAGGAGGACTGCGAGGAGAGGTTGCAGGTGCATAGCCGGAGAGCCAGGATGGTAAGGTGTGTAAGTGTGAAGAACAGACTCTCTCTCCTCTCGCTCCTTCACCGGCTCTCTCTCCTGACGCCTCTTTGTCTTGTTGCGCCATCTGCTGTAGCTGTAAGGTATCAGGCCGGTGTCAGACAGGCTATCACTACTGCACACCAACTGCTCATGGTGACATTTCCATTTTGTGGGTACTGTTGGCAGATAAGACTAAATGTTGTTTAAGCTGATATTTAGGAGGGTGCGAACACTGGTCTTTTACTTGAGGACAGTGCAGTACCAGGACCACAATGAGACTCTATTCCTACAAATAAAAGTCCTTCATTGAAAACTTTGCCTAAGTAAAAGTACAGAATTATTGTAAGCTGTAAGCTCATGTTTTATTGATGTCTTTAGTAGGTAAAATCTGCAAAGTCACCAGGCTATAATGTAGTGGAGTAAATACAGTATTTAACTCAAAATGTAGTGAGTGTATAAAGTGTCATGAAATGAAGATAATAAAGTAGAATGTATCTACAGTATATAGTACTTGATCAAATGTACCCACTTACTTTCTACCACTGACAAACACAAATAAACACAATCGTATGCAACAGATAATAACGTGAGTAAAAGCAAGTAAAATCAGTTCAACCTGGTTGAGACCTGCTTTCATCTAAACCAGAGGACAGTGTCTAGTTTCTGGGGACAGTTTATTCATTTGATATGTTCCTGCACTCTTTTATTCAGGTTTTTCCTTTAATTTGTCCCCTGCCTGTATATATACAGATGGTTACAAATCAAAAGAAACACCTGAATTCTTGACCCCTACAGTGAGGGGATCCAGTGGCTCTGTTATGCTGTGGGGGGCATTTTGCTGGCATGGTTTGGGTCCACTTGTCCCCTTAGAGGGAAGGGTCACTGCAAATCAATACAAAATTGTTCTGAGTGATCACCTTTATCCAGTGTTGGGGAGTAGTGAACTACATGTAATTAAAATAGTAGTTTAACTCCATTTTGCAGTAGCTTGCTGGTAGTTCAGCTACATTCTTATTTGCATAGTGAATCAAGTAGTTAAATTACTTTTTTGACATTTTTTGTAGTTAACTACTGAAACTACAAACAACTTTGGGCCATATAAGGAAAGGAATTTTTTTTTTATTTTTTTATTTTATTTCTTCTCTACTGAAGACAACAAAAACAAAAATATAACATTCACACAACACATGTTGTCCTTGTGAAAAGCCCAGATTATTTTGTTTAGGACAGGTTCAGGTCTCAGGAATGTTCCAGGAAGCTGGATTGTCAGCTCACCTGTAAAAAATATTTCACAGCATTGTTTATTAATGTGCCGCCCAATTAATGTTCACAACCTGTAGTTACAACTGAAAATGAGATTAGCAGGACATTATATAAGATGTTCATTAAATGTATCTGACACATTCAACTAACAGCTTTAGCCTACTGTGCTCCACCAGCTACTTACTCCAAACACTGAAGCTCCTGATTCTGAAGTATGAAGTTCATCAGATTAAAATGTTGATATGATAAGAATCATATCTGTTGAACTACCAGTCCGGTCGTACAGTGATGTTATGTCTTTTCTCTCACAAACAATCTTTGTCTGAATGTGGATACAAGCTGCAGAGCACATTAACCAGAGAACTGGCAAATGTTTCATTTTAGTCGCTACTGAATTTATGTTAATTAGCGACAGCTGATCTAATTAGTGATGTTTGTTATTTTAACCAGTGAAAGCAACGGTCAGCTAAAAATAAGAAGCTGCTACCTGAATGCTTTGTACACTGCTGTAAGCTAATAAAAAGAATGAGGAAGGATAAAACAGTTCGATAAGAGATCCGTTGGTGTAGGAGCTTAACAAATCTGGTATTTTCCTGACCGTGAACTGGAAGTGGCTATCAGAACCCATCCTTACAGGAGAGAGATCTCTCGTGGCTTAGTACAAAATTAACACTTTATTTTGAAAGTACAATGCTGATTGCTACTGTCAGGTGGCAGAGTGGATGTTTGCTGCAGCTCTACACACTCTTTAAAAGTAACACTCAGATCTGAGTTTTTCTTCACCAGCTTCAATCATCATTGTGTTCATAAATGTGTATTGTTGATTAATATATAATAGTTCATTTTCAGAGTAGGCATACAGTAAATGTGCATTACTGTATCTGTGTTTTTTTCTGGTATTACTTTAAACGTGTGTGGGGTTTGTTTGTTTAGTTTAGTTTTTTTCTAGGTTTTGTGATATCTGTCTCTCAAATTTCTGCCTCCACCCCAAAGCAAATTTTGGAATTTTGTTTGTGGTACTCACAGCATTGAAAAAAAATTACATTTAAAAAGAGTCAAGAGCACCGTGTCTGTATTCCACAGAACACGCTGTCAACAGTCTTCTTCAGTAGAAAGCAGTTTCAATAAAACAGTTTACTTTGAGGCCAATGGATTATCCAAAGAAGACACTGTCTCCACAAAGAGCTCATGATAGTGAGTTTTAAAACGTCTTGTTTCGATGCTGTGAGCACCACAAACCAAAGTCCATTCACTCCCATTGTTGTGGCATGGAGGCAGAATCTCAGACACGTTACATCTACTGTAGATACCACTAAGTGATCAAATATTTTTTTGTTGTTGTTTTTGTTTGGATGAACTGACCCTTAAAGTTCATACTGTTCTGTTCTGTTAAACCACAAATGAATGGATGCCTTTTAATACATATCTCTCCAGTTTTAAGAGACAGAAAGTAAAGTAATTAGACATCATCAGTATGTTGTTCAGTCCATCCATGACTTTCATATTGTTGAGTTTAATGTACAGTGCAGCTGCTGGAGCTGTACCTGTAATGTTCTGTGTAGAACAGTACCCACAATTCATAGTGTTTATAGGCCCACAGCGTATAGGTTTGAGTTGGACACAGGACTGGGCCTTATTCGTAGTGTTTTATGTTTCCTTCACGTCATACCGAATGGGAAAGATTCCCTTGTTTACAATTTGCACGTCATCAGACAGTTCAAGACAGTTGAAAGCAGAGTTGGTCATTTAAGGGTTAAAAATACAGTGCATTGACAATATAACACTATATCCAGTTCAATTTGTGTTTAATTACTCAGTTTCCCAGTTGAAGTTACAACTTAAGTGTTAAGATATTCACAGTTAGAGTTAAATCGTTAACTCTGATATGAAATGAACACAGCATTAAACTAGGAGCTACTTAAATAATCCACTGAGGGAGTGGTTTTGTTAGCATGCTGAAGCTCACAAGATAAGTGCTTTTCATAACAATGACTTACTCACTCAGCTGGAATGTTAACAAGCAGTTACTGTCAGTCAGTGGCATTTCCCAGACATTCAAAGAGGTTTCAGTGAACTGGAACTCAAATAAAGACTACTCAAACTTTTCCTAAGCTGAAGCTAAGCCTTTAACAAGACTGAACAGACTTAACAACACTTAACAAGACTTAAAGTTATAATCTTGAGGATTTTCATTCTGTGATGGGGATGTCATTAGTTTTGCAGGTATTTGGTCATAAACCAAAGGCTTGGACACATTTGAAATTGCAGAAATTGATGAGGGCGCTAGATGAAAAGTCAGTTAAAATTGATCCTGTGGGGACCATGAATGTCTTTACCAAATTTCATGGCAATCCATCCAATGAGCTGAAGTTAATAATGGTCTACGTACACTTACTACATGGGTCCTTCCTCGGTCTCACATTGTTGTGCATAACTTGAAGTGAGACTGGACAATCAGCTCCCAACCTGCTTTTTCTTCGGCTAGTTAAAGGAACCAGTGGGGCCCACAGCTTAGAGGGCTGCTCCTACACTCATAGAACCTGGAGTTATTATGCCTGTAACAATTTGGCCACAATATAACACACTGACCTTACACGCTCCAGACATGTACTAGGTTTTGACCTAGTCTTGTTAAACAGAGCTAGGACTTTGGACTTTGTCCCCGATTACTTACATTGAAATTGATCTTTTACTGGCCAGTATGGACAAAAGGAACTATTTAGTGACCAATAACTCTTTCAATGTACATATGGGCATGACAGGAGAATTTAAGATGGACTTAGAAAAACTTAGTGACGTGATGTGAACAGATAGAACACACAAATGACAGATAACACGTCATATTATATCCTTTGTGCATCTGGTTCACTTCTTACTGCAGTACTGTATGTACATGTGCCTACACATCATATTAGCCTTGACCTTATCAGCAGTTGGCATGGCCGAGATTAATCCTTGTTGACGCTGTGAAAAGCTTAGACTCCTCTCTGAAGTGTAACAGTGGAGTATGACTCTATACCCTGCAGCGCAACAATTTCTAGTCCTCACAGAATTGATGCAAGTGCATGAAAACTATAAATCATTAAGGGAAAAAAACATATATCAAATATTAATTGACATTTACTAAAAGAACTGTGTGTGAAACTATGTGTGGCTGTGACAAAGTGAAGTTCCCTGTCTGCCTTCCAGGGAGAAGAACAGTGTGGGAGTGTCTGTGTGACCTGATAAACTGGTTACTTGAGCTGTGACATTATCATTCTGTTTAAAGCAGCAGGAGTGTGTCTGCAGCTGCATCTGTGGAGTCCTTGGAGAGTCCGGGAGGATGGAGCAGCCCCTGTTTGTGCTTGTATCTCTTGTCCTGGTGTCATTCTGCAGAGGCCTAGATTGGACACCTCCAGGCTTCTGCCATCAGAAACCATGTCCTCAATATAAATTGGTGGGCACAAACCAGGTATGTTTCAGAGCAGTTCACACACACACCCCATTGGTATGCTATGAGTATATGTAGAAAAACTGTTTTATGTTTTTGTTGTCTACAGGATTTTCAGGAGCGTTTGTATGTTGCCACTGAATGGATTACCACCAAGATAGAAAGCACTGCCGACACTGACCTAATGGCTGCACATTCGAGGCTGAAGGATTACTGCAACAGACAGAATGAAGCAGGTATGTCATGGTCTGAAATCAAAATCTCCACTCATACAGTCAGGTTTTGTAATGCTAATAGCTCATTTGAACAGTATATCAGTGCAATGTATGTGCTATGACTAAACAAGTAAAACTGGAGTATCTATATTTATGTAAAGAAGTCATTAGAGAATAGCAGCTTTATAATGTTGTTCATCAATGAGCAAAATCATTTTACTGAAGATCAAGGCATCAGGTGAGACATTTGACTGCACAGTGATTCACTACCTACTGAATGCAGACATGACATACAACAGTGAGAACAAAACAATCATTTTTGTTTTCACTTGTCGCTGCAATTCAAGTGTAGCAAATCAAGCCAAGAGCTCATTAAATGGGTATATTGTAAGCAAACAAACTGGTGTATCAACTAGTGGTGTATCAAAAATAGATGTGAAAAGCATCAATACAAATTTCAACATTTTTGCTGTTTTTCCTCCAAAAGATGTCTGAATTTGTACAAGCTTTGCCTCCAAGAAATGTCACAAATTTTATATCTGTTGACAAGATGACCACCCACTGTGAGGTTTCCTTAGAAATGTACAGTTTTACACATAAGCTTCTTACCATTTTGTATCATATTTTTCTCTTCCAGGTTATAAGATCCGCGATGACACCTGGCCAGTGCTGATCACTGTCACAGATAATGATTTGTGGTTGTCCTGGTTTGTTCCTCCTGGCACAACAAAGCCTGAAAACACTGATGCATCAGTCACTCTGCAAAGCAGACCTGCAGCCACTGTCTACGTCCGGTGAGTAGTGGCTTTTATCTTTCAATTAATTGTTGTATTGAGGTTTCATTTAACAGCCATTAAACACTTTAATTATGTGACATGTTTACCGTTCACAAACAGTAATGAGACAAAAGTGCGACTTGGACACACACTGTTCTCTACTAATCTTACACTCAGTACTCCATACTAACACTACTAATTTGCAGTTCTAAGTAATCGGATGATTTGGCATATCCCAGCGATATCAACATAACATGCATGCAAAACAAAACAGAGACAGACAAGAGATGGTAAATGCAGAAAACGAGAGAGGAGAACAAAAACATGAACATGACACACATCAGCCTAAACCTCACAGTGAATAATGACTTTGATTTGATATAATCTGAAACTATTTTTTCTGTCATTGTTTCCACATCATATAAAAGGAGCTTCGATGGTAATCCAAGCATCAAGAGTGGTCAAGAAAATGCAAATTGGCTTCGTGAGGACTTGGTTAAAGCTGGGAAAACCTTTGATCCCGACACTTACGATGGGGTTGGCTATGACTCCCTTTTCTCTTTTACTCACCACAATGAGATCTGGATCTACGCTGCCTGACAACATGAACTGAACCCAATAAAGTATACATCATATAATCTCTGTAGTAGCTCTATATTTATCCTCTAAATCAAGGTTTTTGCTGTTTCACATTTTTGTTAAAAAGCTAAGTAAATGCTGTATTCACAGCAGTCCTGAGTTAATGAACAGAGATAGGTAGCGACAGACAGACATGCACAGATGCTTCTGTTGCATGCTGGAAACCGGTTTCAGGAATGTTGTGGTTCTCACTTTTTACATAAGAGTGATGATATTTTTGTTGCCTGATAATGTTTCCTGCTCCAAATATTTATGCTGTAAATAAAAAATAAAAAAACAATCTGTCCTTGCCCCAATCAATAAACTGTTGACAATTTTATCTACGTTTGCATATGTGGTTAATGTCACATTGTTCCTTCCTATCTCTCTGTTTAATAGAAAGTTCACTCCATGTCAGCCCTACAGGGACTCCCTGAAGGCTATATTCTCCTTCCTGGTTAGACTTGTTTGTGGAAAAACATAAAGTAGTTTCATATTCATTGTTTGCTGAGGGTGTCCTAGAGTTTTGGAAGGCAGTTATTAACATGATCTCAAAAATCGAACCGAGGGTATTTTCATTTCACTCATACCCACTGGATCTTATTTTGAGAGCAAAAGTATACATTTATAGATACGTGTATATTACAAGCAAAGCTACTTATTGCTCTGAACCGGAAAAACAGTGATATTGATGTCTGGGTTAAAAATGTGGCACATTATATGGGATTGGGAAAAAATAACATGTTTTGACTGTTTATGAAGAAATCTGGAAACCATTCAATCTTTATTTAAGATATGGTATTGTTGGGAATCTCCTCATGAATTAAGATTTGGGTCATGTTTGAATGTAAATGTAATAGTGTACCTTATAATATATAACCTAACCTTATAAGGGGAAATGTAGGCTCTATTATTTATTGAGTTTTCCCTTTCACTTTGTTTTACTTTATTTTATATTTTGTAGATGTCACGTTGTTGACAATTTTTTATATATATTATGTAGGCAGATGTAAAAGGGGAGAAAAAGGAGGAAGAAATTGAAGGAAACAGGAGTGATGGGTTTTTCTTTCTTTTTTTTTTGCCACATTCTGATTTTTATATGCCATTTAAAAATACATGATGGAAAAAGTCATGCATATTTGTTGGAAAAACTGGTAATAAAAATATTCTTAAAAAAAAAAAAGCAAAAGTATAAAGCACCCAAAACAAAAACACTAGAAATGAGACACAGGTACTGCTATATTTCAAGCCAACCAAATGATCACGACTATGGAGAAACACACTTAAAAAATACATAAACTAATGAATTCCACCACTACCAGGGTCACTGGAGTGTGGTTCCTGATATTTAACACTAGATGGTGCTGTAGATGTGGAGAACAAATAATACTTGGTGACTGGAACAAGCGCAAAACAAAGCTGAATTAGATTTTGACTGATATTTTTCCTCAGAAAGTGGAATTACATCAGATATACGAAGATATAAAAGCTTGATTGTTTTCATATCAACATGTGATATTGCATAGGTGTGAAAGATTGTGCTTTGTGATTTTTTGTGTCGATTGTGAGTCAGTGGTGGAAGAAGTATTCAGATCCTTTATTTAAATAAAAGTAGCAAAACCACAATGAGTGAGTGAATAAAATGGAAAAAAATACTTGTAAAAGTCAATTCAAAATTCTAAGTAAGGGTACATAAGTATTAGCAGCAAAATATACATTGAGTAGGGCCATTTTCATAATGAGTACTTCTACTTTTGATACTTAAGAGTGTTGCATTTATCATAAATCTATACTGTTGAGTATTTTAATGTATAAAAACGCATATTTCTGAAATGACTATACTGTATGTTACACATACAAAATCTTAATCTAACTAGTAACAATAACTCAAATAAATGGAGTGGAATAAAAAGTACAAAGATGTAGTGGAGAAGAAGTATAAAGTATCAAAAATGAAGAGTAAAATACCTCAAAATTGTACAGTGCTGCAGTAAAAGTACCTAGTTAATTTCCACCACTGGTGTAGTAGAGATCATTCAGAATGCTCTACTTTGTAGTTGGTTATGTTAACATTAGAGTTTTGGGGAATTGACTCTAAATGTCTGCTGTACAGAAACAAGAGGCTTATGTGTGAACGAGTCTGTAATTATATTTATATCAGTTAAGTAATGTTCTGAATTAAAGGAGCACTCCCGTGATTTGACACATGAAGATGGTCAAGTGGAATACTACTCAGCCTGTGGAGACAATGGGCCTCATTCATTAATGTCTTCCTAAGTTTTTTCTTAAATTTGTTCTTAAGAAAGGTCCTAAGAAAAGTCTACGTCGGATTCATGACGTGTGCTTAAACCAAAGAATTATTCACACCTGTGTTCTTATAATGATGAATCCCATTGTCCTTGCAAGTTGAGAGCACATGCCAGTTGTTCCTAATTAGCATAGGTAAACGCCCCGCCAATCCCCATAAAAGGGCATGAGACTGCAGGGCCGTGTGCACACAGAAATCACACACAGAAATTGAAAAGAGAAGTAGAGGGAGATCAAAAATGCCCAAATGAAAATGTAAAGACGGTGGAGCTCCGGACTCCAAACATAAGAAAAACGTCAGTAGTTCTGAACATTGTAGCTGCTCCAGCAACACTCAAAATAACGTCATCTAAATTAGGCATAAATACAGCAGCGAAGTTATTGTTTATACACACTGATATCTACATATTGTGTAACTTGTGTAACGTTATATCTGTATAAATATGAAGTAGTATCATAGAGCTAACGTTAGCTGGTGTTGCACGCTGTTGGCGCTGTAGGGAGCTGAAGAGAGGAAAGGCACTTGGGAGCACACAAAACGTCTCATCTGTTGGATTTTCCCGGAAAAACCATCCCGAGTCCTTTACATAGAAATCAGTCTACAGGCTGTTACAGGCAACTGAGAAAGACTGGGAAGGTCTCATTTTTTAAGTTCACACATTGGCAATAAAAAAACAATAAAAAAACAACAAAAAATAAAACGACTAATACATGTAACTTGTTACACACAGCCCCTTTACCTTTTAGCACCTCCTATAGAGTATGTCACTCCCACATTTCACTGCACATACTGAAAATATGAGTTTCTGACAAATCTTTGAATCTTGAATCTTGAGAGGAGTGAAATAAAATCCTATGGCCTGCCAAATAGTGGACTGCTTAGAAATGTCTTCTATGGCTCTGGAGGAGGTATGTTGTGTTTTGCGAAAATAACCCGGATAATGTCATGGGGGTCATCTCAGCGGAGATTTCAGACTCTTAAGAGAAAGCCTGTGTTACAGACTGGATGGACAGAGTTTCACATGTATGGATGGGGGTCTTATGAAAGACACTAGAAGCCAGGATACCTTGCCCTCTGCTGCTTCGATTTTGACCATTCTTTTTAAAATCTAAGTCCCCAACTTTACGAAAGAGCAATACTAAATAGTTAAAATACCCCTTTTTGTTGTCTCCAAGCCCAAGACAAAATGACCCCTACTGACATCATCAGGAGTGCTTTCTCCAGAGCCACATAAGACATTATACAACTGTTCTCACAGGGGAGTTGTACTCCCCATAACTAGTCAACTGAACTTGATGTGAAAAATAGGTAGAATGCCCCTTTAACATCAATAGCTCAGCAATAGGAGAGTCAATGACAAAAACCCTTCTCTATTTCCATCCATCCATCCATTATCTATACCGCTTATCCTTTTAGAGGGTTGCGGGGCTGCTGGAGCCAATCCCAGCTCGCATTGGGCGAGAGGCAGGGTACACCCTGGACAGGTCGCACTCCCACTCACATTCACACCTACGGGCAATTTAGAATCACCAGTTAACCTAACCTGCATGTCTTTGGGTTGTGGGAGGAAGCCGGATTACCCGGAGAAAACCCACGCAGGCACAGGGAGAACATGCAAACTCCTCACAGAAGGGCACCCTCTTACTGTGAGGTGACAGTGCTAGCCACTGCACCACCGTGCCGCCCCTTCTCTATTTAAAAAGTTCAATGCCATATAACTTTTCTTTTACAACAAATAAGGATAAATTGGGCAAATATTGTGTGTATCTGTACATAATGGAATGACATACCAGCGGCTACATCCCATTGACTGTAGCCACCTATCAGTGTCAGTGCACTGAGTGTGTGAGTGCAGGCTGGGGTTATCGAGTTGTCATCTCCATCATGTACAGTATGAGTCATTGATAAAGACCCACAGCATCTCCAGAAGGCTCAGTAAACTCTGTTCTCTGTTCAGCTACTGCTGCAGAGCAGGTTTTTCTAAGAGAACAGAACATAACCTTGAACCGGAGCAGCGCAACACTGTTACTCACCACAAGACCCTCATCCACTTAAAGGACACACTCGGTCACCACAGCAACCGTTTCTATAGCAGGAAGCCAGAAAAGTGCATCTGGTATGTAATCACACTTTTATGGAAAGCTGAAGTAAGAAGAATGTGACCATATGACTCATACTTAATAACAACTTACTCACACATCTACCCTTTTAAATGCCTGTCAACTCTCTACAGATGAAAGGAACGCTTTTAGAATCTGATTTAAATGATTATATCTTTCAGCATATAGAGGAAATACTGTATATCAACTTTGCAGAGCTTTAATTCAAACCACACATGATTTAGACTCACGTTTGACACAGACTATGGAAATTTGGCATTTACAGTATGTGCTACTATGCACTATAAGCATTATGGGATATATTATGGCTGATATGTATGGAAGCCCATTTCCACCATTAAAAGAAAAAACAGATGAAAACTTGGCCTTGATAATAAAAAATGCACATGTTAAGTCGTAATTATGAGGTAAAAAAGTCGAAATTATGAGGTACAAACTCATAATTACAAGATAAAACATCAAAATGATTAGATAAAAAGTCATAATTATGAGATAGAAAGTTTAAGTTATGAGATAAAAAGTTGTAATTATGAGATAAAAAGTCAAAATTATGAGAAAAAAAGTCATATGAGATACTTTCACACAACAGTCAAAGTAGCTGCTCTTTGGAGTGAGTTCTATTCAATTTGATAGGGAAATGGGTTGTGAATACATTGAGGACTACTTTAAATGTGGCTTTTTAACAGATGAAATACTTAATTTGCTTGCTGATTCACATGGGATTGTACTAAGCAAATGTATCCTAGCATTATTAGTGTTTGTTTGATTAAAGTGCAAGCAGTTTTATTACAGTCAGCTTTCATTCACAGTGTTAGTTTTTTGGGCAGCCTCAGAAAAGAAGAAAAGTAAGTTGAGAGCAGTGAAAAAATGAGTACCAGTCAGATGATAGAAGTATACAGTAGTACAAAACATGAGTCAATGTTTCTTGATATAATAATAATCATTGCCATTCAGATCAGAAATGGTTAGTAATCCATTCCTGAACATCATGGCAAGAAACACCACTTGTTTACTGATAATATATTTAATATGTTGTAATATATAATATATAAAATAATATTTCTTTCATGTTCACTCTGGTGCGTTCAGAGTAAAGAGAGAGAGGGAGAGAGAGAGCATGAGGTGCCGACAGGGCAGGGAGAGCAGGTGACATGGAGATATGTGAGAAAAGGAGCAAATATTGATGGTTATCACCGAATAATGACATTACAACAGAGGTAGGACCAAGTCATTGTTCAGCAAGTCCCAAGTCTCAAGTCTTTGCACTCAAGTCCCAAGTCAAGACTGACAAGTCCAAAGTCAAGTCCCAACAAGTCCGAAGAGTTTCGAGTCCTAAACAAGTCATAATGCGCTCTTCACCAAATGTAATGCCATTTTAACAACAGAGCAATATATTACTAAAATTACACAAATAATGGATGCTATTTAAAAATTGTATTTATTTGTTAAAACAAGTTTGTTAAAACAAGTGCGACTGAACTTAATCATAAAAAAACAGTAGTGCTGACATTGCATTTCCATAGTAAATAGCACTATTAACCAGTACCACAACAGAATGAATTTTGTACGTGTCTGTCCTGTCTTGTTGAATTTGCTGTAACTCATCACATATTGGAACAATGTCTATAACTTTCTCTTCCCAAATTTGTAAGACATTTTCTATAAGACTGTTCTGCCTTTAAAGTGATATTGTATGTTGTTGCATGTTTTGTCTAAATGAAATAAAAAGATAAATGTAAAAAAAAAAAATACGTTCTAGAATATAGTTCTAGAATTACTCACCCACTTTATGGAGGCATAATCTGTGTGTGTTTGTGTGTGTGTGTGTGTGTGTNTAACAGTTGCATAAACATAACAAATGCATTTAAACAGTTTCATTCACCCACAGGGTTGTGCTTTTTCTGTTATCCCAGGGCCCTATGATGCATTGCATTTGCAAAAGACCAAATTAGCCAAAAGTCATTTGTGCACGATGGGACCGCAGTATGATGCCACCATGGCTGAAAACTCACTCCACCAGAGCACTTGAGGCAGGCACTGCCAAGACCCTGGTTGCCACTCAGAACAGTGAAGGAAGAGCTTTCATGTTCATTGCACAGAACAAGAGGGCGTTTTGTCCTTCGGATATGTCAAGGTAGTGACTTAGCTGTCGGGCTGGAGAGGTCCCAACATCCTTCTTCTGCCTCTGGGATGCAGCAAACAGCCCTTCCCCCTGTCCAAGGTCCTCTTGCTCTTCCTCTTCTACAAGAGGCACAAGAGGCACAGGTTGCACAGTCTCTGCAGCATCTTGCAGGATCAGTTCTGGCAAAACATGTAAAATGATGGAAACAAAAGAGCCCTTATTACTATTGATCACATTGGAAAACTGCCTTCACTTGCCTCAGTATCAAGTTCCATCTTGTGTTTACAGCAGCAGGGATGCCTCTTTGTTCCCCAAATTCAGCATCAAACACATCTTTGAACGTTTTGCTTGTGTGCAGCAGTGAGCTGAGTTTTGATAACTTTGAAAGAAAAGGAGTTGTCACTTTCGTTTCCTTCAAACTGTCTCCCACCACCACCTGGAGAGTGTGCGCAAAACGCTGCAAGCGCTGTCTTTTTGCCATAGCAGCATCTACTGTTTTCTGATCTTCCAGGGTTAGGTTATGCCAGAGCTCTGGGTCATCAAGATGATCCTCATCATGTACTTCATCTTCTTGTTCAATGGGGCCCGGTTCCTGCGTGTCAGCCATATGGCCAACTTGGCAGAACCAGATAAAAAGTTCACTAATGTGTGTACCATCTTCTACTTAGCACAGTATTTAGGGCCAAAAACAAATAAATCAAGAGAGAAATCCTCCCCGAGACTCTGGAACCACCTTTTTAAAAGCTCAAGCGGTGCTGACAGTCAAGGACACTGAACAAATAAATGTACCAGGGTCTCAATTTGAGAACAGAAAATACACTCCTCCCCCAGCTCTGGATCTAGGTGCACTCTGTATCTGTTTGTAGCTGCTGTCCGCTTTTCAGTGGGCAGCTTGTACAGGGACTGCCAGCTGCCTTTCGGGGAAACATCTGGACCAAAAAACTCGGTTTACCTTGACTTCTTCATCCCTGTCAAAGAGCGCAGGTTCAGAACCTTAACACAGATTTGGTAAACTGCTTTTTTCCCTGCAGCCTGAAACTTTTCCAGTTGGGGGGGCTGTGAAAGACAGCAGCAGGCCTCCTCCTTCCTGCCACTCCCTGACAGCTGGGGTGACGGACAGAGAGAGCAAACTACACTCACACTCTTGTGCTTTCAGGGATTGTGGCAGGGCAGCACAGACTCCCTCCACCACTCTGTTGATCAGCCTGATAGAGGTGATTTTGCTGTCTCTCTCAGGGCGTCCACAGATGTTGCCGTCACCTTCATCAGATGTCCCAGTTTGGTGCAGCCAGCCTCCCTGAGATTGGCTCGCAGGCTGGCAGACTGCAGTGTTTGAGTCCTTATGAGGTTGTTAAAAAAACAAAGGTTCCACAAACAACCACATGCCCAGAATCTCATTTATGTCACATGCAATCTTAAAAATCTGCCATGCCTACAGTACAGAGCTATAGAAAGGTGTCAGTCCAGTAAGGTCCACGTCCTCGGGTTGTAAGAGGAAAA
>NTHP01000646.1:262919-285333 GCA_003416845.1 Oplegnathus fasciatus
TATGACAACTGGGGCAACAACCATTTACATTTAGACAACCGAGCGCACACTTTCTCCTTAACTCCCTCCTTTCCTTCTTTGTTTGAAAGCCCTCAGTGCCCAAAAATACTTCCAGCACTTTCAGCCCCTCCTTCCTCCACTCGAGTCCTCCAGGCAGACTAGGCACTGCCTGATCCCTCCACTCTCCCACCAGCAAGGCTTTGCTTTTTGCCCAGTTCACCCGTGCAGATGAGGCATTTTCATACAAGGACAGGGTATCCTGCAAACATTGAACATCCCTCTGACTGGAGACAAAAACATTAACATCATCTGCATAAGCAGAAACAGTAGGAAGACGATCAAGATTGGAGAACCCAGGCAGTGAGATACCACTGAGCCAACCTCTCAAACTGCACAGCAAGGGCTCAGTAGCTAAGCTATAGTTGACCTGAGATAGGACAACCCTGTCTTAACCCTCGCTGTACAGGGATTGGCTGACCCAGCCCTGCCCCCATCTTCACCGTACATTCAGCACCGCTATACAATAAACCAACCCAAGCCAAAAAACCATCACCAATACCAAAAGCCCTAAGTGCAGAAAACAAATAAGAGTGATCCTCCTTGTCAAAGGCTTTCTCCTGATCCAAAGAGACAATTCCAAAATTAACATTATGAGATCTACACACATCAATAACATCTCGAATAAGAAAAATGTTGTCCATGATTGTCCTGTCAGGTACACAATACGTTTGATCTGTATGTGCAATTATTTCCAGGATGTCCTCAAGTCTGTTTGATAAGGCTCTGGAAAGCATCTTATAGTCTGTACAGAGGAAGACAACTGGCCTGCTCGCTGACAGGAGACGGGAAGTGAAACACTCTAATAAAACACCATGTAAATCAGGTCCAAGGGTATTCCAGAACCGCTTATAAAAGTCTGTGGAGAGACCATCAATCCCTGGAGTCCGTCCTGATGCCATCTGGTTGACAGCAACTGTCAACTCCTCCAGAGTCAGCTCACAGTCCAGAGCAGCCTTCTCTTCTGGGCTGAGCTGAGTAAGCCCCTCCAGAAGCTCCCCGCGACTCTGCATGCTGCATTGTTCTGGCCCAAAGGTATACTGCTAGCAAAAAACACAAATTTGTGCCTTAACAACCTCCCACCACAGCTTCAAAGAACTGAAATCTGTTTTTTTGATTTTCTACTGATGCCAAAAGCGCTCAAAGCTTTGGCAGAAAGTACTGTCGTGCAGGAGTTTGTTGTTAAAAAGCCAATAGGACTTAACCCTTTCACCTGGCGAAATGATCAAGTGGTCGTCAGTGAAGCTAACTGGAGTTACAGTACATTACTGTGTACTAATCTGGAGCTGAGACTTTGGGAAATGTAGATTCTGTCTAGTCTGGCTGCACTCACCCTGTTATTGCTAGCCCTCACCCATGTGTACTGTCTAGATTGTGGGTATTTGACCCTCCATTCCATGTGTCCAACAGATCCAGATGTGTGATGATACTGTTAAAGCTCTGAAATGACTGTGTAAAATCCAAAGTGCAATTGAAATCCCCACCAATTATGAATTGATCCTAATGATAATTCCTTAGCTTATTTTTTAGCAGGGTGAAAAAAGCTACTCTTTCTGTTCCTTGATTTGGGGCATTTAACAAAGCAGAACACAGAGCTCTCTATTTCTGCCCTGACAATCAACAGCTGACCCTTCACCACTTAAGCAGAAGATAAAACAGCTTTGCATTTGCAGATGCTCTAAACAGAACAGCTACCCCCGCACTAAGGTTACTGCCATGGCTAAGGGCAAACGAACCTTCCCACCATAAGCCCCAGTCTATCTTGTCTGTTGGATTACTATGCGTCTCTTTCGAAAACAACACATCAATCCTTTTTTGGGTAGAGACATCAGAAATTAACGCCCTTTTGTGCCCTCCCACCGTTAATATTCAAAGACCCTATTCTAAGGCTCCTCATAGAAAGGTCAGAGAAGAGAAACAAACAAGATGAAACAAGCAGAGAACAGTAAAAAGAGAAAAACACTGTGTGATACATGATTATGTTACTTTTTAGCAGTTTTACCTTTTGCTGCTTTTCTCAGAGTTGTGATATGCTTTTTTAGGCGGAAGCATTTCTTTTCATCCAAGAGGTCAAAACCAACCAGTCTTTTCAGTACGCCAACAGATCTGATGAACTTGTCAGCGTTGCTGAAATAATCACTCTGACAGACTTTTTGAAAGTTTCATCGAGAAATTGGTTTATTTCCTCTAAAGAATAGAGATCTGTGTTCCTGTTAGAAGTTTCACCAGTAGATACTGTATCTGACTCAGAATCATACTCCATATCTTCCCCTTCACATGATACAGTATCTGGATACTGAACACACTCTGTCCTTCGTTGGTGATCACAGTGTGATTTATGCCTGCGAAACCTGGGGAAGCTGCTTCCTCAACACTTTCTGCCGACGGTGATTGTACTTCAGTGCCTACAGACTGGGAGCTGCTCAGGTTCTCTCCAGCCACAGAAGCCTGTTTCTTCTCATGCTGGCTCTGATCCTCCCTGTCTAAATCATTATTCTCCGAATGTGAACCAGTGGCACCAGCCGCAAACACGACACCTAGCATGTCACCAACCGCAGACGCGGTACCCAACACAGCGGCAGCTGCTGTATCAGCAGAGTGAGCCGCTACCTGCTGTTTATGCGGACACGCAAATCCTTTTGTGTCCCACATCTCCACACTCGAAACATTTCAACTGTCCTGAGCTGGCCTACACCATATAAGAGCCATCACTGTGCTTTACTCTGAAAGACACCTCCAGTGTTTGTGTAAGCAAGTCAAGGAACATGAACACCTGTCGCCTCAGGGACTGCACGTGCTTCAGTTTGCGATCCTTACATCCAAACTCACTGTTTTAAATCCACTGGCAAATTTACCGAACCTACGAAGCTCATTCTCCAACAACTCGTTAGGTATGAAAGGTGGAACACTGGATACGGTGATCCGTGTGGAGGGAACTGACAGCGGGGAGACCTGCACAAATATGTCTCTGATAAACACGCCACTCTCTATCAGATGATAAACATGAGGCTCATCTTTCAAGAACACAACTACTGCTTTGTTCATTCTTGATGCAAAAGTAACAGGATGAACAGCACCACCCTCCACCACCACCACCGCTCACACTCACACACTCACCGGCGGGGGGGGCTTCCTATAGGCGACATAGGTGGCCACCTAGGGCGCCACCCAGAGGGAGCCCAGAAAAAAAAAGTGTTTTGTTGTTTTTTTTAAAATTTTGACTAAAAAAAAAACATGCTAGAGCTGATATTTGTGTTGATATCTTATTTTAAAAGATATTTTTGGGGCATTTTGACAGAGTGAGAGTGATGAGGCACACAGGAAATGTGGGGAGTGAGGGGGGCATGACATGCAAAGGTTGCCGGCTGAAGTCGAACCAGTGACATCATGGTAATAAGGCAGGCGCTGTAACCATTCAACTGACAAGGTGCTCCTTTGCACTGATTGATTTCAGCCCTGCTCACTGGAAACGGAGAGGAGAGGAGGGAGGAGGTGGGAAGGCAATATGAGGCGTTAACTCTCATGCAAAAGGTAAATATCAGTTCATTGCATGTTATTTTTATTATTTAATTTTTTTATTAGAATATATGTATAGATGAATAATTAATCTGTTCACTTTATTCTCTCAGAATGTTAATTGTTATTCCGCCTTGTCAGTGATTTGTTTTTTTAGAGAGTAAAGGAGAGGAGAAGAAACGATTAAAGATGAGGAGAGATGTGAAGAGATGAAAAAGGAGAGAAAAGACGTTAAAAAGAAGAGAGGAGAAAATTAAATGAGAAGAAACAATAAAAGAGAGGAGGGGAGGTGGAGGAGCAAAATGTAGTGTAAAGCATTTCATGTGAAAGGTAAATTATCAATTTCTTTAATGTTATTGTTAGAATGATACAAATTAATCTGCTCACCTTCATTGTCTTAAGATTTTAGCAGAAGAAACAATTAAAGAGAATAGTGCAGAGGAGAGGAGGTGGAGGAGTAATATGAAGTGTAAAAGATTTAATGTAAAAGGTAAATATCCACTCATTTAATATTTTTATTACACTTACCCAATTATACCAGTCATGTTACCCGTCACCTCTCAAACTACAGCTAACAAATTAAATGACTGATTGAAGCTGTGTAGAAAGATGAATTCAAGTAATAAACTGAAGATTCATCAAAGCATATTTGTAATAACTTGAGAAGGACTTGTCCTAAAACGTTCTTTTCTTTACAGCTGACTAAAGTGAGGAGAACCCTGAACTGCAACTTCAACAACACATCTGTCTTCAATGACTTCTGGTGTGATCAAACTGTGCAAACAATTTAGTGTTTTAAATAAAAGGTCAAAACTAGAGGAAATGTCTCAGTTTGGTCTCTAAAGGTTTATGCTTCACCTCATGGTTTACCTTTGCAATTTATGTTGCATGTTGGAAAATCAAAAGGCTCTGTATTTTTATATTGTGATACTATTATGTTTTGTACATTGCACTCTGCAAACCATTTCCTGTGTCACACATTTCCACATTTCTGCTTCAGTTAAATGATTGTATGAAATGGGATAAATTTTGTCACCCTAAAACAACCCTCAGAACCTTTAAGTGCATTTGGGTTTCTCCCCTCAAAGGATTTTGGAACAAGAGGCATTATATTTTATGTATTAGCTATTAACTAACTGTATTAATTACTACAATATAAATACAGAAGAGTGCAATTTATACACTACCTTTAATTTATTGCCTATATCTGTAGTAAAGAATCTGAGGAAAACCCTAACTGACTGAAATGACTTTATTGATCTTAGAAATGGATTAACGTAAAAAACAACAACAACACAGTCTATCTTCTCAGGTATAGGGTTGTATTACAGCATTATTCTTTTGAAAACCCCTGACATTATGTTGTCTCACAAATCTGAATATGTTGCGACGCTTTCCCTAAAATAACTGTGTTAGCCAAGATGGTTCCATTAAAAGTACATTTATAGTAAAAATATAATAACCAACAAGCTCTTATATTATATTGAATGCCATGCAGTGATATTCATTAGGCTTTGTACTGTGAGATTGGTGCAAATACATGTAGAATATTACAGTTGAGTGCAAACCTGTAAAATGTTCAGCGTATAGGATAAAATATAGAAGAAGAAGCAACTTTCAAACTCAATAAACTGAGACCCACAAGAGAAAATAGAAAGTTAACACTGGTGACAGTGTACACACAATAAATAAAAAAGTGATGGCCTCCAACATGTTTCGCCCTCCCAGCGAAGCTCCTCTGTGCAAAGAGGAGAAAAGAGGAGAGGAGAGGAGGTGGTGGGGCAACAGGAAGTGTGAACTTTCTCATGTAAAAGGTAAATTATCAATTTCTTTAATGTTATCGTCAGAATGATTCAATTCATCTGCTCACCTTCATTCTCTTAAGATTGTAGCTGTTATTCCCCCTTGGCTTCCATTTGTTTTTAGAGAGAAGAGAATAAACTATTAAAGAGAAGAGATGTGAGCGGTGACAAAAGAAAAGACATTAAAAAGAAGGGAGGAGAAAATGTTCCCAAACGGGCCGGAGGAAAACCTGGTCGTTCCTTTTGTTGTCCTGCAGAGTTAGCAGCTCCGTTCATGCTCTACTCAGGCCGGTGTTTCAGATTCTCCCGCCTGTTTCGCCAGTTCCTTTGTGTGGCTCCTCATTTTCATTTTCCCCGCGTGTGTCACTGAGTCCACCATCTTTCTTTTCACACCTACACCATCTTTGAGCTCCTCCATTTTGTCTTTGTCCCTCACACACACACGCACACACACACACACCCTATTGTTCTTCTAGTTAGATTTTAGTTACGTTAGTTAGATTACTTGTTGTGTGTTTTATTTTTGTCATCTGTTTAATAAATATTTGTGGATACATGCTGGTCTTTTTAATGTTGCACAAGAGTGAATGCTGCCAACCTCTTCTATGTAGAACTCCAAATCCTTCAACTTTACTAAGTATTGATAAGGTAATTTTGGTTGTAGTTATTAAGTTAATTATTAATCAGAGTTCCAAATTGGTATTTTAGTACGTTTTATGAGAGTGATTCAGTGAATTGGCTATATTTTCCCTTTTCAAAGGGTGGTGCCCCCGAGGTTTGGCTTAATGTCAATTAAGTCCAATTATTTAATATAATTATTAATTATTTTTGATAATTATTAATTCTTTCTGATAGCCGTACATATTGTACATCTTTAAACCATTTATCCCCTACAATTATGACTTTTTATCTCATAATTATGACTTACCATGGGGATATTTTTATTACCAAGGCTGTTTTTTTCTTGTTTTTTTTCTTTTACTGGCGGAAATGGGCTCCCGTAAATGACACAAAAGTAATAGGTAATTTGTGTGCAATTTTCTGCCAGCCTTGTTCTCTAGTTTTGGAAGTCTTGGCAGTATTGCCTTTGGTTGAAATAAAATTTTGGAACTCCTATTAACCCTCCATTATGAGCTGCTGTTCTGCTGCTGTAAAGAGACAGGTGCACGCAGTAATCAGGGATAAATCAATCCAGGTTCATCTAATCAATCCTACACTTAAATATTGATGCAAATTAAAAAGACAAAACACATCACTTCATCAAGGGTTCGGTGTTGAACAAGTTACATGGTTACCTAACCCAGCAATACACGATGGGAGTATGTCTCTATGCCTCTGTGCTAGGACTGACTGAAATACATTCTGTTCCCACTCACCCACTCCCTGTT
Organism: Oplegnathus fasciatus; assembly: GCA_003416845.1. Lineage (NCBI taxonomy): Eukaryota > Metazoa > Chordata > Actinopteri > Centrarchiformes > Oplegnathidae > Oplegnathus > Oplegnathus fasciatus. Next base: position 269,683 of record NTHP01000646.1, read on the forward strand.
TGGCTCTCTTTATAACATCAATAAATCATTTTCACCTTAATTTTGGGATGTTGTTTTAATTATCATCAATAAACAACACTATTGCCAAGAGGATTAGCAGCCTCCATGCTGCATTTTACATCATGTGTCATCGGGCGGGATTTGGCAGGAAATCTGAGGAATTGTTTTGTGGCACAAACCAGGAAGAGATCTGCTGTTCTTGCAGCAAAAAATCTTATCTTGGGAGCAGTGGAAGTGACAGGGTTTATGCGCAATATGGTTGTAATTGTGAGAAACTGTAATACTAGCAATATCATTTATCCCAATTTATTTGATAAGGATTTAGTGGAGTTGATCAATTCTAGAGGATATTTTCACCTAAAAAAATTCAGATGATGTTCACTTAAAAAAAAATAAGAACAATTTATGTAGTTGTTTGTACGTGAAGTGGCTAAAATATATCCGGAATACTGACAGGAATAGAGAATCTAAATATAAAAGGCTGATGTGTGAAAGGATATGTACAAATGAAGCTGAAAGTCACTCATTCACTCCTTGTATCTCTGTCTCTCACACACAAATCCTGTGTGGTTTCGCTTTTAACCGCTCAAATTGGAAGTGACATGCTCATTTCAGAGCATCACACTGGGACTGGCATCACAGTCAAACAGCATGAACTGCTGGAAATGCTTTTGCTGATTTCACCGCATGAAACATGTATGAGAAATAATCTGTACTGTGACCGGCTGAAAAGCTGCTCTGCCTATTTTTGTAGTTTCTTAATAAGTCTTCTGTCTTTCTCTCTCTCTCTCTCTCTCTCTCTCTCTCTCTCTCTCTGACACACATACACACACAGGCCTGCTTGAACTATGTCTGTTTGTAACGCCCATAGGAGTATGTGTGTGTGTGTGTGTGTGTGTGTGTTCCCTTGAGGACAGTGTAGTCTGTCTGACATGAGAAGTCAGGGTCAGGCCTAAGGGAAGACGCCTGCTAATAGAGTTTGCTCTGTGGTGGAAAGTGCTCTAAGAATGCAATGTCGATGTTTTCAGCTATGTATGTGTGTGTGTGTGTGTGTGTGTGTGTTTGTGTGGTTGGTGTGTGGGGGAACTCCTTTTGTGCACATAAACACACACACACCCACACACTGCAAATGCCTTTATGTTTGCAGTCTATGTGAATGAGATCTTAACTAAGCCACTTACGGTGCAACTTTTATGGGGTTGCCTGTTTATGAAGTTGCACAACAGGAGTTTGATAATAATAGCATATAGTAGTGAGTAATACAAATGAGTTTTAAAATATGACAATGGATTCTGTGAGGAAAATAGAAGCTTTTATTTATGTTTTTATGCACAAACGGAAAAGCACAAACAAAATGCAAACACGTGGTGACTTAAAGTAACATGTCAACATTTTGTACATACTCTTGTTTGACTTCTTACCAACAGTTAGAGGTAGAGATTGGTATTAATATCATCTCTGTGTGTACAGTACACACATAGTTCAGCTTCATAGATTCCGGATTTCCGAATGGCATTTTAACCATTGGGAAATTACAGGATGTGGTCTGTAATAGACATTGACATTCAGCAGGACAAAGCCAAAAAAGAAGACCAAGGGGAGGCGCGGATGAGGAGACGTGAGGCAAAGATACAGCGTGAGGTGAATTTGAGTCAAAAATCTTGCTCCTTCTCGGAGTCACAAGTGTTTTCTGTCAAGTCTTATCACACAGACATGAAACACACATTGGTATCATTCACTTCCCAAGATATCATAATCCAAATAAATGTGAATAAGTCCACTTAGAAATCATAGGAAAAAGACGCTTCAGAACTTGCCTGAGAATTATCACTTTTTATGTTTTTTACAGTAATCCGGTGACAGTTGTCTGTGAATCCATGGTAGCTACAATGCAGACAAGAACTTCTAATAGCTAATTCAGCATCCTTTTAATGGTGCCAATTCCCAGATATAGGCTTAGTTGTAGTAGGTAACCTGTATAAAAATAACTGTTTGTCATATTTGCTAAAACTGTCACTGTGTCCTGACAGTAGTACATGAGATAGATAATCTGTGAAAAATCAGGCTTCTCTGGCTGCACCTGCTGCTCCTAAGGCCATTTGCAAGAATCCACCGTGCCTAAAGTGAAGTGGAGGGAACATGTAACCTAACGTTAGGTGAAACACTACCTACCGCCTTTGTCCACAGGGCCCCCAAAATCAACACAAAATGAAAAGTTCCATTGAGCTGCTTTCATATTGAGTCTGCCAATACAGAGTCCCGATCCGATACTTGTATTTTCCTAGATAATACAGGTGCACAGTGCCACTTCAAGTGCATTAAAGTTCTTAAAATCAATCCAGTGTAGCCTATATGCTTGACAATTGAATAGCTCTGCAATGCATTAAGAAAAAAATTGCCTGCATCCAAGCTGTTCTTTAAAGTTTTTTTATTTTTATTTTTACAAAATAACATTATAAAATAACAAACCCTCTCTGTAATCTTTTTGGCCTTGTCGCTGTCTGAGGGAATTTCTCTCCTTTTAAAAATCTCCTCCAGTGTTTGTTTCTTCGGTGCAGCCTTTGCCTGAGTCACCGGAATGAACTGTATTCTGTTATTTTGTCGTCTGTACATCTTTTGCGCGGATTACATTAATAAATGAAACAAGTCCACATAAATTAGGTAAATAGCATAAAGAAACAGTCTCATACTGAGTTTTGCTGTCATTTATGGTGGTTGGTGTTTCGGAAAAGGAAATCCACTTTAAAAGGACGGGATTTAAATTACAGGGGGACCCACGAGTTCGCTAAAAGACAATAGGTAATTGCGGCTGTAATTATTACTGTGGTGGGGATGAAAAATGACCCACATATGCCCTCCAGATTGCATTGAAATCACTGACCAGTGCAGATAATATTAAAGTCACTTGAGAAATAAATCCAGTCCGAATGGTACCACATACGTATGTTGTATTTGCATGATTAAAGTTGGTGGAATTTTATTTTGTCATATTTATTGAAAGAGGTTTGGTTGGATACATGTCTTCACAGTGTTAGCGGGAAGTCTTTACACTGGACACGCCGCACTGTGTATTATCCTAACAGTTTATGTTACTGCTGTCCCGTTGCAAGTGTGTTGATATGGACTTGCATGGATTATTCAACTCACTTGAGCGGGAAGGCAGATTTTTGCAGTCATACTGTATCTCTCTCTCTCTCTCTCTGTCTATATCCAGCTCACTGTCGCTGTAAATCATGTGCACACAATCCACCAACACACACAGTTCCCTTCCCCCAATCCTACGATCACAGGTCAAGAAACGTGCTGTGGTCCTACACAGATGTGTATCCACACAGACAACACTATAATACTGTCTGAGACAGATGATACATTTTCATATTAAATTATTATATTAGCTCTGACTCATTCAATATAATAATGAGTAATCTATAGCCAGTTCATGGAAGCTGTGTTTTAAAGTTTGTTTGGGTAAATGGTAAATGGCAGCATTTATATAGCTCTTTTATCCAAAGCGCTCACAAGGTTTTTGCCATTTTTTTCACCATTTTATTTCTACCTTTGCTTCTCAGAGACAACATTATTACTTACATGGCCACAAGAGGGCGCTTGTCAGGAAGACATTATTATGGCTCTTTTAAACTGTTGTTTTTCTGGTGAGGACAGTTTTGATAGGCACTTGCATCTGTTTTGCCTGATGTAAATGTTGATATGATTGCTTGTTGATTGGCAACATTTAAGCAATAGGCCACTTTGTACTATACAATACTCTGCTCATTTTTCTGACAACAGCAGCAGGTGTACTTCAAATCATCAAGTCACACTGTATTTTGATGAGTTTTTTGGCACATGCTTTCCCTTGTGTCTGAGTGTATCATGGTGTTACACAATGTGTCTCCTCTAATATGAGAGCCCAGTGTCATCAAGTCTCCCAGCCTTCCCAAAATAAGAGATTATGATTCTGAAAGTCATGGCTCCCGATCGGCTCAAGTCTCTATTTATAGATTTTCGCATCATCCCACTGTGTCTTCTATTCTCTTCTTTTTTTAGCAATGACTCCTTTTCTGCAACCACATGGATGATCCATTTCTCAGTGTGTTTTTATGCTCCAGGCCAGTGTCAGTTTAGATTTTAAAGGCAAACGAGCGTCAGAAAGTGCTTTACAGCTAAAATAAATTACATCAACCTGGATACATTTTTGTTAAGTTAAATGTGAGTTAGTAAGTTAAATGTACTTTATAATTTAATTTGGTGAAACCACTTAAGTTAATGTTAAATGATGTACCCTGTCCAAAATATTCAGTAAACATTATGCCAAGTAAAATTTCTATAACAGCTAATAGTATTTCCACATTCCTCTACCAAAAACAGAGTGAAATTTTCTGAACTTTGCCTTTAGGCTATGACACAATAAGTGAAATACCACAGCGCCTGAGGTTGTGCTGTGCTGAGCATTCCCAAAATACTGTGTAGACATATTGTGTAATTTTTTTCTACATGGCAACAAGCTTGCAAAGTTAAAAATGTCATTTTTTTTTGCACCTTGTTAATTACAGTCCCGTGGTATTCATCCATCTGTCTTTGTGTATACATGATGTTTCATACCATCTCATCAGATTATCTAATTAGACTAATAAGAAGAAAAAAAACAAGTAAACTGCAATAGTGGAATTCCTTAATGTTTTTCTGAAATAGTTCAACATTTTGGGAAATACATTCATTTGCTTTCTTTCTGAAAGTGGGATGAGAAGATTGATTTCACTCTCATGTCTGTGCATAAGTACAGAGCTGGTGTCAGGATGTGGTTAGCCTAACTTAGCTTAAAGACTGGAAGCAGGAGGAAACACCTAGCCTCGCTCTGTCCAAAGTTCAAAAATAAAAATACACCTGTAAAGCTCACTAATTAATTGTTTTTGGGGAGTAATGTGCTATAACTATTAATTGGTGTACAACAGTGCAGTGACTGGGAGCAGCTTTCTTGCTGTCACAATGAGGTTGCCAGGTGTGGTACCATCATGCCTTATTATTTTTTAAGCTGCTATCATGGCATCAATATTTATCTTACCTCTAATTTCAAAAAAAATTTTAATGTATGCTGTTATATGTACTGTAGAACTGAAGTGTCAAGAATATAGAAAGACAATCCAGACACTGGAATAAACTCACTCATGTAAACTCTGTGTATTTTGAGAAAAAAACATGAATAGTGAAGTTAAGATACAAGGTGTTAATTAGTGAGCCTTAGAGGTGTTGAGGGTGTAATTTTTAATGTCAGGCAGAGCCAGCAATTTCCCTCTGCTTCCTGTCTTTAAGCTAAGCTAGGCTAACCACATCCTGACATGAGATTGATATCGATCTTCTCATCCCAGTTTGTTTGTTACTTGTATGAGTTGATTTGGTGGCAAATGAATTTCCCCACTGGGGATTAGTAAAGCTTTCTAATCTAATCTAATCAGAAAGAAAGCAAGCATGTATATTTCATATTTGAAATATCCCCTTAAATAAGGAGTGTGTGTGTTACAGAGAGAGAGAACATAATTGTATATTCCAGTATACTGTATGTTATAGGTATGTGCACACAGATATTCCAACACAGGAAATCCATGTACATGCTGTACATTTCTAAATGCATACATATTCAAAATACATCGAGCAGACTTCTCCATATAGCATCTCATCCTCCTCTTAGCAACTAAAAGCATGTAGTAGTTATGCATTCATGGCGCTACTGTTAGATTACATGAATGTTAATGTGCATGTGTGTGTGGGTGTGTGTGATTGCTGAGGCTAAAGACTGCCTACAGTATGTTCCACTCTTCTATGTTCGCATTGATTCTGACCCTGTACGTCACGCACTGCCTGAAATTCTTAAAAGGCAGCAAAACATGTTTACACAGAACAAGAACAAACATTTATGTAAAACTGGAGACCAGAGACTGGAGACTGGAGTGTGTTGCAGACAGTTTGTCCTCCTGCTGTGTTTTGGCTCGCTTTGTTGCAATCCAGTGCGCATCCTGCCAGTGTCGCCGTGTGACAGGGAAGAAGATGGGGGTCATCCGGACAGATTGGCCTCACAGTAAATAAGCTCATTTATTCAGACAAATCCCCTCATCCCCCTGCTTTTGTTTTACTTACAACCCTGCATCCTTTCATCCAGATGTCCCTTCCAGATGGAAGGGCTCAGTTGGCTGTCACATACGATCTGGGGGGATCTCAAATAGGGTCCAGAGTTAAAGGACAATTCCAGTTTATTACAATTTAGGTCTTATTTTCATGAAGCTAGCAGAAGTTCAATCAGGAGAGACTTTCTATGCTCTCATTCATGTTCTCTCTCCCTCTCTCTCTCTCTCCTTCCAGCTCTTTCAGCTGACTATGGGCGTTCACTCTTTCAGTTTAACCAAACAGATTTTGCCACGACCTCCCAGAGCCAATCATCTCGTTGCTGTCAAATTTGAAAACTGTTAAAACTGCTGCTGTCATTTCAGTGCGAAATTGATACAACAGTTAACATTCTACTCAACCCTTGTTGCAGTATCTTGTTGCCGCTGGCAAGCATGTCTGATTCCGACCATGATCTTCACCAGGAAGATCCCAAAACCAGCACTGATATTCTGCCGGAGACCATATCCTCTGGCGGCCGGCGCAGGAGCACTGGCATTGCTCTGTGCAGCGCCCCCCCTACAGATGAGCCAGAATTCTTCCTGTCTCAGCTCCAAGATCGGGGCATCACTCCATCTCCAGGCCTTCCTCTCTCTCCCAGCTCCATGAGCTGGCGGAGAAAGCAGCTGCTGCTGAGTATTCGCTACTTCCTGGTCAAGACTCATCAGCTTCACTTGATCTCCCCCCCATGGCTGCTTGCAGGCACAAAAGGGCCAAAAAATCAGGTCCTTCTCAAGCTCCTCAGCCTAAGAGGAGAAACATCTCTTCCCTCACTCGTTCTTCCACTCAAACTGCCTCATCTGCCACTCGAGCCCACTCCACCACAGAAAACATGCTTATCACCACCCTGCGGTCTCTGGCTAACTCCAACCAAACCATCGACACACACCTTCAGTCCCTGGAAAATGCTTCAGCCTCCACCTCATCAGCGACCATCGCCTCCACCCAGGCCTCCATGTTACAGCCAGCTTTCATGTTCAATCAGCCCTCCACATCCACAACACTCTCTGGCTTCTGCAGTTCCAGCTCCTCTACTAGTTAGACCTTACATCCCACAATCAGCAAATATATCTGCTTGCCTAAGGTCTAAAATCCTACAAGGCAAAGACATTAATCTTGTAAGTCTCATCCTGCCATCCCATGAGTGCAATTAATCTATCGCCACGGCGGAAAATGTCACTGCGGTGATCAAGTCCGCAGATCCCTGGTTAAACAGACCTATCCATCAGGCAGTTTCTGGTAGTCTTCGGCATCTACCGCGACGTGATCTGTTCTGTCTACCCAGAGAGAAGGCAAGAATTTGATATTTGTTCAGCCCTGATCGAGGATCTCCATCTCAAATATGGAAAGACCATATTCTACTTATACTTCAAATCATTCTCTTGCAAAGCCGCTCTGTACATTGCACAGTTCGGTTTTAGACACCGAACTATTGGTCATGATCGTCCGAGGTGCTTGAGCCATTTCCTGCCCCTTGTACCACAGTGCCGTTTCAGCCTCCACCCTCCGGGGCCTCATCTCTGTCACGTTCGCAGCAGCTCCCACTCCAGCGTGCCACTGACTCTCGCGGCAGACAGGTGCATAATTTCAATTACATGCCAATCTGCAATAATTTCAGTGAAATTGTACATACCCCAACTGCCTGTTTCTTCAATTGTGCAGCAGTTGCTCACCTCCGGTCAGTCTGCACCCAGCGCATAATTCCATCGCGGATCCCTCCACAGCAAGAGAACACATTCTGACTAATCATTCCTCCTTTTTGCTGGCATGGTTTGGGTCCACTTGTCCCCTTACAGGGAAGGGTCACTGCAAATCAATATAAAGTTGTTCTGAGTGATCACCTTTATCCTATGATGAAACATTTCTATCCTGATAGGAGTAGTCTCTTCCAGGAGGACAATACCCCCATCCATAGGGCACGAGGGGTCACTGAATGGTTTGATGAGTATGAAAATGATGTGAATCATATGCTATGGCCTTCACAGTCACCAGATCTCAACCCAATTGAACACCTATGGGAGATTTTGGACCGATGTGTTAGACAGCGCTCTCCACCACCATCATCAAAACGTGGGAATATCTTTTGGAAGAATGGTGTTCATCCCTCCAGTAGAGTTCAGAGACTTGTAGAATCAATGTCAAGGAGCATTGAAGCTGTTCTGGTGGGATGTGGTGGCCCAACACCTTACTAAGACACTTTATGTTGGTTTTTCCTTTAATTTGTCACCTGTCTGTGTGTGTATATANCCAATTCAACAAAAACAACTGAAACCTCTTAAATATGCCAAGTGTTCTAATAATTTTGGCCACCACTGTATATATATATATATATATATATATATATATATATATATATATAAACTATAGTATAGTAACCTTGTTGCGCTGTTTGTCTTTTTATTGTCAGTTTTACTCCATGAATGCACCATGATCCAAAGCATGTTAAACTTGTAAAAGGTGGAATGACATTTTAAAAATAAAGTAGCAATGTCTTTGCTTTCATTCTATTCTCTGCCCTTCACCTCTCCTTTCCTCTGTGGTTTACCTCTCTTCCATCCCCTCTTGCTCTTTGTCCCTGGAATGACTTTGCAAACAGATCTCTTCCAAATATAGAGTAAGGAGTCTATCCATCACTACTATAGCCCAGAGAATAGAGACATTAGTGCTGTGGAGAATCCCCACAGGGAAAGCCTAGCTGCTGAGCAGAGCTGGAGAAAGGCAGAGCAGCAACTGACTATTGATCCGACAAGAGGACCAAATTACACCTCTTGTGTACACATGCACATGGGAACAGATAGCAAATTCCTTATGTGCAATACTTGGATGAGAACATGTATCACATCTTACTCAAGCTGCACATACAGACATACTGTACACAAATTTCTAGTGTGATGGTTTGGACTGTCGGAGTTTATGGTTTGTAGGAATTAAATTTTGAGTTGTAAATGTCATCGAAGATATTTTACATAGTTTATTAAAAAGAATTTTCTATTATATAGACAAAATAAATTCATTCTAAAAACAAAAAGCAAACGTAAGGACTCTCTTGCTGATCACATTTCTTTATTCGTACAATCCTTCTGTTAGCTAGAACATTCAGTTTGATTTGACCCAAAGTGCCTTAGAGAATTTCATGAGTTTTGGGAATTCAAACTTTTATCCTGCTAGTGTTAATGCAGCACTGTATTTGCTCTTTAGACAGTGACGAGAGAATGATTTATCCCTTCGAGTGTTCTCTCCAGTCAAACATTAAGTGTCGTCACCTCAGATGACAAAACCACTAGGTCATAGCAAAAGGCTTAGAAGCCTTGGTGGTGGCGCTGGTGCATCGGTGTATGTATGTTTGACATAGAGTGTAGAGCTCCACATGAAACAGATGTTTATTAGTTGATGAGTGTGTCTTTGCATCATGTCACCAGAGTATTTCTTTACTCCAACATAAAAAATGTCGGGTCGCACCGGCTGCTGAAGAACAGAGCCGGAAGGAGCAGTGCCACTCCACCCCTCTCCAGGATGAGGTGGTGGAGTTTAAAGAGGAGAAATGCAAAGCAACACAGCTGTAGTGACATGAATCCATCAAATCACAGGAAAACAGAGCTCCGGGGAGAAACTGAGCTCCAGTTTGTGAACATGTCTTTGAAGAATTGATGATATTGACATGTGTTTGACTTGTTATGTTTGTGTGTCAGGTTCTCCAACCCAGCACAAATCTGCTACATGACCTCCTGCTTGTAGAACCTGCTGTTTGTTAGAGCCACCAGCTGTCAGGATCACATTTGGAGTTTGATCCCTGAGGCTGCACTTATCAGGTACAGCACCTCTCAGACACAACCACAAATCTGTATCCTGAACACCAAACTTTTAATGATAGAGACAATGCCTCTGACCCTTTCCCCCACTATGGAGATCAGAGGGTTGCACCCCTCCAGCGATGCCCGTCATAAAATCTGCCTCCTCTCCTCGCTGCATTCAAGGTCTCTGTGTGGTCTCCAGAGTTTCAGGATCTCCACCAGACAGTGGGTAAACTGGTTTATGGTTTGCTGTTTCACCACTTCCTAATTTTAAGTATAAACTTCTCTGTACGATTATGTGTGATTAGGTGATGGCAGTCAGCAGGGCAGAGCTTACAGCTGTCTGGACGAGGATCACCTGATGTTTAAGATGCAGAACACCAGGACATGCAAGAGGTACAACTACACAGTTACACACATCACCCACGCTTTCATAAGAAGAAACATGCCAGAAAGAAAATACACCTTCTCAAAACTATCTGCATGGTATCAAGCTATGCCTGAACCCTCCACAGTAGGCTTTGTCATGACCTCTGCAGCTGTGTTCCAACTGTATTGTCCTTTGAATGTGTAGGCGCGGTGCAGGATCCACCAGAGAGGAGGAGTTTACAAACCTGTACCTGGACCTGGTACCTGGAGGTGGAACAGTGGAACAGATGCTCCAGGATTACCCGATGGTAACAAACACCTCTCTTCAGTCATTCGCATCAGAACCGACTGATAGAAGTGATCATTTGATGTGGAAAACACTGACACATTTCAGGCCCAGCACCATTTCTTTTGTTAGTATGTGTGTGGATATGTAGCTGTTTTGTTGTGCTCGTGAACGTGATATCTCAGGAACGCCTTGAGGGAATTTCTTCAAATTTGGCACAAACGTCCACTTGGACTCAAGTATGAACTGATTACATTTTGGTGGTCAAAGGTCAAGGTCACTGGGACGTCACATCCATCCCATTCTCGTGAATGTGATATCTCAGGAACACCTGGAGGAAATTTCTTTACATCTGGTATAATCGTCCACTTGGACTCAAGGATAAACTGATTAGAATTTGGTGGTCAAAGGTCAAAGGTCAAGGTCACTGTGACCTTTTTGGCCATAACTCAAGAATTCATACTCTAATTATGACAAAAGTTCACACAAATGTCCAAAAGGATAAAATGATGAAGTGATGACATTTTTTACCCAAAAGGTCAAAGGTCAACTTCACTGTGACATCATAATGGGCTGGAAAACTTTTTTTGGCCATTATTTATTAATTTGGACCCCAAGGTACTTGTATCAGTCTACCCTCTTCACTTCCTCTCCCTGGATGACAACCAGGACAGGGGGCCTCCTGTTCCTCTAGTAGTCCACCACAAGCTCATTGCTTTTGCTGATATTGAGCTTCAGGTGATTGTCGTTGCACCATGTGACGAAGCTCTCTATCAGTCCTCTGTACTCCTCTGTAAAAATAGTCTCTGAGTGAAGACAGCATGTTTCTCACTGGAAATTATTCACTGGAATCATGTTAATGTAGTGTTAACTTCCATTTCGCCAAAAAATACACTTATTACCTTTTATTAAATTCCTTCAAAGCCTTCACTACATATATTATATGAGTCTGGACAGACATGGATGTAAACTGCAACTTGACTGGTTGGTGGAGGCATACAACTGTGGGGCGGTAATTCCAGTTTCACTTTAACATAGAAAATACTGTGTTTGTGTAATTACAACTGTGAGCTATTATTCAGTGTAGCTAAAGCTATTTTGGATGTTGAGTGTACTCAAGCAACAAATAAAATGCTTTAAACTGACTGTGTTTTGGACAGCACTCATGTCTTAGGATCTCACAATTACAGTTACTTCTCTGAATGTCCGCCAACACACAGACTATGATTTGAACTGTTTGAACATGAGTGTTTGCAACCAAACAAACCATTTAAAGCACAGAGACTTTTCTTATTTTGGAGACAAACTATCAAGTATATTGAATACATTTCCACTAAAAAACACCTGCCCTTCCCTTTTTCCAGTTCACACTGAGGGGCAGCTCTGAATGGCTTGTTCAAATGGTGAAATTTCTTCACAGAAAAAAACAAATTTTCTCACTTTCCCCCAGTGGTATCACACTGTCAATGGCTTTCATTTAAGCCTACACTATTTCTGCAGTAGAAAGTAGTTCCCGTAAAATTTGTTCACAGCGAGGTCTGTGACATGTTGCTGTTAAAATTTTAAATGAAAAAACTGTTCTGTGCTGTAAGCTCAACAGATTTAATCCACCTCTTTTGGTGGAGGCACAAGTCTCAGAGACAGATATCGCAAAACCTTGGCAAAAAACTCTGCACAGCCCTCATACTGCACCGCTAGAGGTACATAAGAAAATATATTCTTTGTATTTAAGGTAACCTCTCCCAGAGCTCCCAGATCAGCGCTCTAGACAGGGGTAGTTTAACATTTCTGAACAACAGATGATACATTTCAAATTGGCCCATAGAGCCATCTCATTAACCCTCCAACAGAATGAAATGAACTCAGTCTGATTAATGTTCTAAGAATCTGTGCTCTGAAGAAGGCAATTAATAATTTGATGTCCACTCTGATGGTTCTGCATCTCAGTGAATGTGTTTCATGATACTTAAAAATGATTTTGTAATAAATTTAGAAAAAAATTCTAATAAACCTATCCTTCTTTATTTTTTTAGTATGAACCCTGGTGCAGAGCTGTGCTCAAGACAGCTAGGTCTAAGACAACTCAAAGATTGAGGGCAGTTTGTTGAGTTCAAGTCAAGACTCATTAATTGGGCTCAAGATCAAGTCAAAACTGAGACTGATGATGCAAATCTTATTGTTGTTGTTGTTGTTGTTTTTTATGCATGATTTATGATTTAGAATTTCAGCCATTTGCTTTCCCTCCTCCAAAACTCCCCCCTACAGAAAAACGTTTGAATGGGGGGGTGGACTGGGGCACTGTTTCTAAGAAGGGGGGCACATTGTAAAATGAGTAAAAATGGGTTAAGACTGAAATACAGCCCTGGTTCTTGACAACAATAAACTGTACATTGTCAATAGTTAAATGGTTTATTCTGTGTAATAAATTAATGCCAAATAAACAACTTTAAATATTTTAATATGAAATAACATCAATAAATACCTGTTGAGTTCAAGTCAAGACTCAATTAATATTTGTAGCTCCAAATAGTCTACAGCCATGGACAGATTATGAGACAGTGGGCCCCTGGACACAGACATGCTAAAGGCCCCCCACCCCTACTACACAGGAGCCAGACCCACAGACTGAGAGAGACACAAAACAACTACAAAGGACGCGGCCATTTGTGCCTCTTCCAGCGACCTTCTGCAGGTGAAGCAGACCTCTCTGGTGCCAACCAAAAGTTGAAAAACTGCAGCTGAACTTCAGTATTTAGTTGATACTGGAGATTGTGCTCAGTTGTGTCTCTCTGTGGTTGTTTTTTGTCTCTTTGTTGTTGTTTTGCATGTACATGATTCATCCATCCATGATACTAATAAGCCAGGGTACTGTAGGAGACAGAGTGATACTGAGGCAAAAGTTGTGAGTGGCTTTGGTGAGGGATTTGGAACCAATGATGATCATGTCTGATTTATCACAGATTAGAATGAGGAAGTTGGCTTGCATCCATGATTGAATTTCAGTGAGTCAGAGTGGGGTGAATTGCAGTGGTGATGGATTTAGTAGATGTAGAGCTGTGGAAGTGGAGACCATGTTGACGTGTGATGTTGGCAAGGGGGAGCATGTAGAGGATGAACAGGAGAGGACCAAGCAGCGAACTCTGGGGGACGCCTTGGGACAGAGGAGCGGTGGAGGAAGTGCAGTTGTTGATGGTGATGAACTGTAGTCTGTTTGAGAGATATGATTTTAGCCAGGAGAGGGCAGTACCGGTGAGGCTGAGGGAAGATTCAAGGCGGGAGAGAAGAATGGTGTGGTTGATGGTGTCGAAAGCTTCAGTGAGGTTGAGGAGGATGAGAATGCTGAGGTGACCAGAGTCAGAGGAGAGGAGGAGGTCGGTGGTAACTTTGAGGAGGGCTGTTTCTGTGCTGTGAGCGGAAACCGGATTGAAACAGTTTGAACAGGTCGTTGGAGATGAGGTGGGCTTTGAGTTGGGAGGTGACAACACGTTCCAGTATTTTTGACAGAAAGGGAAGATTAGAGGTAGTCAGATTGCTGTAGATGGTGTAAATATGTTTGGAAAAATGAAAGGAAAGAGTTGCACTTGTTAACTGTCAACGATTTGGAGGTGTTGTCACTGGGTTTGAGAAGTTTGTTTATTGTGGAAAAGAGAGGCTTGGGGTTGGTGGAGCCAGAATGTATGAGGTGTGATTAGTAGGTGGACCAGGCTGTGATGAGAGCATCTTTGTATTGCTGAAGGTAGTCTGTGTAGGCTTGAAGATGCACTGTTAAACCACTTTTCTTGCAGAATCTTTCAAGCTGGCGCTGATGGGATTTCATCTAGTGGAGTTCAGGAGCATACCAGGGAGCTGAGTGTGTCAATGAAGTATTGTATTTTATTGACTGTATTTCTTATGTAAAATCTTGATCTGCCAACTAATGTTACGATGGAATGCAGGGTGGACAAAAATGCAGGACACAGAAGCAGGCAGATGCAGTTCCAAGGTTTATTTGAATTAAATGGCATACTAACATGAACAAGCAGGCAGAACAGGCAGGATCCAGATAGGCATGGGCAACACATGGACAAAACACAGATGAACTGACAAAGAATAAAGGAAGGGGACTGAAATATATAGTGAGTGGCTGATAGGGAAGTGGAGACAGGTGAGTGGACTGATGAGGGACAGGTGAAACTAATCGGGCGGAGCAGGTAATCAAACAGGTGGGAAACACACAAGGGCAGGAAGTGAAGTGTCTGAAATGAGAGGAGAGGTAAGTATACAAAATAAAACAGGAAATGTGCATAACTAAACTGAAAACAGACAAAGACAAGGCTAGTGCAGGGAAGGAGACATGGCAGACAACACAGAACACAACAAGAGAGAGACAAACGGGATCACAGAGAACACAGGGAGGGGGAAACACTAGGAAAGACTAGGGAGATGACTGGGGTACAGCCACAGCCGTAACAACTAACTAGTAACTAAAGCTGTCAAATAAATTTAGTGGGGTAAAAAGTACAACATTTCCCTCGAAAGTAGCATAAAATGGAAATACTCAAGTTAAATACAAATAGCTCAAAATTGTACCTAAGTACAGTACTTGAGTAAATGTACTTAGTTACTTTCCACCACTGTATTATGGATCCATAGAATGTGAATTTGAATGACCAAATAAATGACAGTCTTAACTCAGAGGATCGGCAACTTGACCGCTGTTCCTGCCTCAGTTAGACTTCCTGTCCAAACAGTGGCTTCCTGTTTGTGCTCATTTGCATCAACATCATATCACACCAGACTGTACGACAGAGTACGCTGTCATATATTTAGATGTTACAGATGTTACAAAATATAATTCTGTTGTTGTACTACACATTTGAATAATGTCTGTACAGTAGTTGATAAATAGAATAAAAACAGCATTGTAACTGTAGCTGTAATGCTATGTTCACTGTGTATGCCTACAGCTTCTTGACCTCTCCTGTCACATCTGTTTCACTCTTGTTATCTGTTTTTATGCTGTTTTTAAAATGAACAAACCAAACTCAATTTAAGTCTAAGGGCTTTTTT
>NTHP01000646.1:298612-355163 GCA_003416845.1 Oplegnathus fasciatus
GGGGGGGGGTTATTTTGAATTGGGGCATAGTATTAGAGTTTGAATACCCCTGGTTTAATCTATAAAATGTCAGAAAATAGTGAGTAGTAACTAATTTCTCAGAGTGAAGAGATATCGTCTGATTGCTTGTCTTGTCCAACCAACAGTCCAAAACCCAAAGATATTCCAGTCACAGTGACATAAAACAGAGACAAGCAGCACATTGGAGAATCTGGAATCAGAGAACATTTGTTATTTTTGATTGGTAAATGATTGATAAATGACAATTAAAATCAATGAGCAAATCATTTCAGCACCAAACTGTACAATCATTTGACTATGGCGTCAGTGTTGACCTTCCCTGGTGGAGAAATGTGTTCTGAGTTGTTAAGGTGTGTGTGTATTTCCCCTTGTCTTTGCTTCCCCTCGCGGCCCGGCGGCCCGACACATGGATGTGCACACACCCCTCCTCATATCCCCTTGTCCTCCATCTGTCCTTATTTCCACCACCATCCCTCTAAGCTCATCCATCCACATCTCACCTCCTGAAAACACAAGGTAAAAGCCAGACCCAGGACAAAAGCACTATAGGAAGGAGGATTACCCATGTGAGCAAACACATGTTGCTGTTGCTATCATCTGGAGGTTTTAATATCACTGAGCCTTGCTACTCAAGCCGAAGTCCCTCCATCATCCATCTGTGACAAACCTAAAAGACTACCAGACAAATGGTCATGCTATTGAGAAGCCACTAATGGACGCTTGGTATATCTGGTATACAGCATTAGTCTCCAGATGATCTCATTACATAACTTAAAGCTTTTCTCGGTGGGTCCCCTTCTCTTTGCACGCTAGCAGAGGACGGGAGGGGAGAGCGGAGAAGCACAGACGGAGTACTCTGCTCTGCCGAAGCCTCGGGACTCGGAGTCGAATTAGACAAAAAGGAAAAGAGACAAGAGTGGAGGGAAACGGGGTGGGGGTGGACGGGGGTCAAGTGAGGACAGCAGTGATGGAAGGAGGTGGAGGAGAGACATTCTGAAGGAGTAGGTTGGAGGGGGGGGGAGTCGTGATGTAGAAACTAAAGTGAGATGAAGAGGGTGAGATGGAGTTCAGGGAGGCAGGCGGAAGGAGAGAAAAGACGAGCTTGTCCGTGAAGAGGTAGATGAAGTAAGGATGGGAGTTAAGGTGAGAGTCAGAGCAAGTGGAGAAGGAAGAGGGAGGGTGAAGAGAGGTCAAGTTTAAAGGTGCAGGCAATGCAGACTTTTAAGATTTGAAGCTGTTTTGTGATTGCTCACTCTTTCGGTCTTTCTCTCTCCCCTAAATATCAACTGGGCAAGGCCTTTTCTTAAACTAATAATTCATTTACCTTTGAGGGATTTAGCTGGTGTTTTATGCAAAACAACTTTAATGAGATCAACTTGGATCAACATAAAATAGAATTCTGGTTTATAACAAATTTTGTCTCATTTCTTAAACAAACCCCCCGGTTAGTCGAACTTATTTAGAAGGTCAACATTGACCTACTGTATTTACTGTAGGTGTGCAAACACAGTTTTCCTGTGCAACGAGAAGATTATCAGCAACATTTCAGGTGTGCTCACTTTCACTTTTACCTCCAAACAAAGTGGTTTACATAACCTGGCTAAACTGTCAGTTTGCTAACAACTTGTCTGATCATCTGACTGCTCTTGTTTCTTGCCACATCATATTTCGCTGTAGTTATGTGACTGGGTTCCAAAATCTCAGTGTAGTGGGTCTAACTCTGTGCTGTGTTGTATAGAGGACAAGAATCAAACGTCAAAACTGTCTTTCAGTGCACTATTGCAAGAACTCGAAATGGCATCAGCACAACTTCACTGCTATACAACAGAAAGAAAGCATCCTCAGGCTCTCTCTTGCATAAATGCTGCAAAGGAAAAAAGTCCAGAAAGAAAAGGAGGAAGCAAGACAGCATTACAAAACGATAAATACAATTCTCATAAAAATAAATAACCAAAAAATATTCTTTCAGAAAAGTATGACAGTGAAAAAATGCCCTTGAACAAACCCACATACCTGCAGTTGTAGAGAAATAAAACACTCACATGGTCTCTCTTGTGTAAATGGTCCCTCTGCCTGTGTAACACCATGAACACTGGTTCCTAAATGCCCCACGGTAGCCAGCATGCTCTCAATGGTACACTCTAACACTGCAAGCTACACAGCAGGCCTGTCAGACACATTCCTCGACAAACTTCTCCTCCATGTAGCAGATTTATGCATGAAAATAAACAAACCTTTATACACCCAAATTGTAAAAAATCAACACATTCACTTTACACTTGTTTAAAGTGACTTAGAGTCACATATACATCGAATCGAAGAACATGAGTACTTTCCCAGTTTAAATTCTGTAATGAAAAGAGGGAGTAACGGTAGTTAGTTTGATATAAAACAGTCACTAACTGTACTGTTAAAACACAGAATATTCCCTTTTATAGGAAGGTTAAGTTAATTCTACATTAGCACATATTTACTCCATACAAGTATGTTACCAACACTTGGGGAAGCAAAAATGGGAAATATTATCCCAGAAGTTTTAATGTGTGCCCTTCAAAATAAAAGTCTCCACTTATAATGCCCTGTACAAAATGTAGCACAACAACATATACACTACTATATCAGCAATTGCTTTGTTCAATGCAGTGTTGTTGTAACTTATAGAAATGATTGGCCATATAAAAATAAGTTGCAATAAAGTGGAATTATCCTTTAAGCAGGGCAAAAGCATCATCACCTAAACTCAAGCAAAAATTAACTACCAGGCAGCCATCACACATCTAAAACAGGTTTTTGTTTTTTTTTTAACAAGAAACTCAGTACTCTATATACTGGGCAGTGCCTTTAATGTGTGATTGACAGGTTAATTAATGACTTACATAAATATTTACTGTATATGAAGCATGTATGTGTGGACTGTGTGTATGATAGACACAACTCAGGGCAGCAAGGTCCCATGGGTGTGTGCTAACATTTGAGGATGTTAAAAGGAAGTGATAAGTAGGTTGATACATTCTCATGTCTTTGTTCATAATGAATTGGCAACTGTTTAAATATGTAAATTACACTGTGTGGTTAAGTTAGACCAGTCAATGTTGAAAGAAGTTTAGAGTTGCATTTGGCTCCCTATAAAAATATTAGTGCAGCTTCAAAAAAGTAATTAATTCATCCAGTCACCTCAAAATCTTACATCTCTTTAGGACGATATTTCCTATAAAGTCATAAATGTAGTTGCTCTATTTGCTGTATTTTCTACAAACTCCTTCCTCTAACAAAAGAAGCCAAACTTCTCAAATGTTAAAGCTGCACTGACTGTTATTATTATATGAGCTAACAGGTCAAACAACTATGTGTACAACGTTAAATAGGGTCACTTGTTGTAACAAACCCCTGTCCCCTGTGCTCTATGGAGTGTTTTAGTGTCTTTTAGCCCATTTTTTTGTTCACTCTCAACACCCACTGTACACTACCTGCGAAGCGCTGCCAAATGGCAAACAAAGTTTTTCCACTTAACATTTTCGATGTAGGGCTTTCAGTTGTACAAGCAGCCATACAGGAATACAGTCTAAAATTAGCGACATTATGATTTAAAAGTGTCTGATCAAGGAATAAGAAAAGAAGACTATGAGTCTGACCAAGCATTCAATGCATAGCTTTTAGTAAGGTGCTTGACAGTTTTGAATACTCTGTGCCTGTTTGGACACCTTTCTGTCAGTGCCAAAAACGTATTGAGGTTCCGTACCAAGCCCTATTAAAGACTCAAAATCTGTGTGCTAAGGATGTTGAAGTGCTATATGTAGCATCTTTAATACGTAGTTTTTCTCAGGTTTTTGGGCTTGTGAGCCTCAGAAGCAGTGAGACATCTGCTTGGAACACTCTTCGTCTTTCTCAACCCAAAGCTCTTTAGCTCCCATACCTACGCTGTCATCCACAAACACACATACAATGCGCACACACCTCCACACACAGGACTGTGTCTAATTGCTTAATTAAAAGCTGAATCTGGGTCAGCCTGTGTGAACAGAGAGCAACACTCCCCCAGTCTGAGACAGACACAAACAACCTCTCTCCCCTTTTTCCATCCATCCATTTCTCTCTCTTCTGTCACACTCTCTCTCAATCATCCCCTCCATCTAGCAGTCACTATGCTCTCATCTTGTCCCTCTCTCCCTCCATTTCGGTGGTACTCATTTCGGTATATCCCCCTTTAGCTGTAACCCTTGTGCCCTCAGTAGCGCCCCAGTTTTCTTTTCTCTCCCTCTCTTTTTCACCCTTGCTCACTCTCTCCGGTATCATCAGCACACAGTCTTCAAAAGCCACAGAATTTGCTCGAGCACAGCTCGTCTGTTTGTTGACGTATTTATTTGCTGTTTTGCCTCACCATCCCATATCTGCGTCATTGTTTCTGAGTTAAATACTGTGTTTGCCAAGCGCACTTAATGCAGCTCAACCTAAGTGGAAGAAATTTCTGTTTTTCTTTCTGAATAGTGCAATCATGTATATTAATTTTCAATACTAGTACTGTTACAATGCCTGTGTTTTAGTACTGATGCTTTTTTCAATGCCTTAGTTTTAGTAATTTTCCACTGCAGGAACGTGACATAAACAAATGAGGGCCTAGACATCCTCGTTTGTCCAATCAGCAATGGACAAATGAAGTATGGTTGTGATGGCTGATATAGATGCAGTAGTAAATTGGTGGGTACTGTTATAGTGGTCTCTGTAGACATGATGATGGCAGTGCATTAAGTTATATTTTGTTAGGTTCCTACAGTAGAAAAGGGTTAATGGGTTGATATGGGTTAAAGGGTTAATATCAACGTGTTTTTCTGTAAAACCCTTTTCAGCTACGTTAACAATAGGACAGAGATTCAGTCTCAGTTGGCTAAAATGTTTTGACAACCATTGGGTGGATTGCCATGACATTTTGGTCCAGGCATTAATGTTCCCCACAGGCTAGATTGTAATAACTTTGGTGATCCCCCCTGACTTTTCACTGGGCGCCATCAGCCTCAGCTGTACTTTGCTAATTAAAAGATTTTATCTTGCGAACTTGCTAAACTAAGGTAACAAACACGATAAACGTTACCTGCTAAATGTTACCATGTTAATATTGTCATCGTGAGCATGTTAGCATGCCGACGTCAGCCTGTAGCTCAAAGCACCCTTGTGCCAAAGTGCAGCCTTACAGAGCTGCTAGCGTGGCTGTAAACTTGTAGTCTGTAGTCAATGAAAGAAGCCAACATTTCCAAATGTTGAATGTTGTCTAAAAACAAGCTGCGGTTCAGGAACTTTGCTTCATTGAATAGTCTAAAATTTGCAAAAATGTGATTTAAAGCTAACAAGAGGATACTGTATATATTATTATATATCCTCCACACTCCACCATAATTAATAGTTGTTTTGTGTTGTTTTTGTTTTTTGTGTGTAGCATAAAGAGACTACAGCTTGAATTTCGTTACAACCCTGTGCTGCATAATGACAAATAAATGAACCTTTAAAAAGCTATCAGAAGCTATTTAATTGGAGAAGAAATAAACAAGATCACAAATATAACCAGACATTCAATTCCAGTATTCAGTTTACTTGACAGTGTTTGAAGATCTTTATGGACACATTTCAATCTGTACCAAAAGAGTAGAGGTTTGATAGGCAGCCTCATAATAAGACATGAAATAACAGTGATTAGTTCTATTCCCCAGATGATGTTAATCTAAACCTGCATTGAATTTATGACTGCTTGGAGCTGCAGACCAAGCTGTAAACAAAACAAAAATATCATCACCTTGTAATGGCTAACGTGTTCGCAAACAGTTTCCTATGTACACATCCAGCAGACACGGAGCAACATTAGCATTCAAATCAAGTTGTGTTTCTGTCCTCCTGATCTAAGTCCAATATTCACTCTCCTTTCAGCTCTGTTTTGGGCCACACCAACAAAATATATGGTTCTATGCTAAATGCTAAAAGCTCCGTAGAGCTAAAGGGCAACTGCAGATTTAGGTGATAATCCTCTGTAGGTTCGTCACTACGAGTGACACCTTTCACATTACACATAGTCATTTGACCCGTTCTAAAAATGAAAATATTGATCAGTGCAGCTTCAACATTTTACTAACCAACCGTATAAAACCTTGAGTCAGATCAGTTCAAGTTAAAGGTTTCTAATGAAAGAAATAATGCATCTGTGTGAACTGTTTATGTGTGAGTGTGCAAACAGGCAAACATGTCAGGTACACACAGATTAACCTCTCTCACGCTGTGAGTGACTGTGCTAAGCATGGATGAGCTGACCTTCATCTGCACTTGTGCACAATTTAATACAACGTTTCCCACTTTACAGGTTAAGTATTAATCTCGAAGATTTTCATTTAAATAAACGTCTGTTAAGTCACTATCTATCACCGAATGATGCAACACAATGGTGATTGAACCTATGGCCCACTGATGAAAGCCTGCAGCATTTGCAGTATTACGACCCGGGTGTCGGCAGCGACTTTCCCGGAAAAATCACAAGGCTTTTAACGCAACAGACTCGCTCTTCAACTCACCTGTGTGTGAAGCGGCGTGCTGTTGTTTCCGGTGTCTGCTAATGTTGTGAGTTAACGGTTACTATGGCCGAACAAACAAAGAAAAGATCGATAACTACAGACGATGAAACTTGAAACTGAAACTGAAGTGAGGTCCAAAAACACACCTGCAATTAGCGATTATGTCATAGGTGCTGTGAAAGGAACGAAATGAAAATCTTAAAGATTATGACTTTATGTATGTATGTATGTACCTCAGTTTTGGGATCACAGTTCGATCCTTTTATGGTACAGCAGGGAAAACAAAAAATGTAGAAAATAATATTTTTGTCATTTATTTTGAAAAATGTAAACATTCAACATTGGCTCATAGGCCATAATCCTTACTGTAACAGTTAAGGCAGTCAAATACTGGCATGTTATCAAAAAGAAAAAATAATACAAATGTCAGTAATGCTCCATCGTCAGACTCTGACCTGTTGATAACTCCTGAACAACTGCAGCTTGTGTTGGTTTACAGGGCAGGCATATTGTAGTGGGGCTCAAGCGCCTTGACCATATAGTTAAATTCTATATTCTGTACGACTGAGTAATGGATCTAAGCATCATGGGAGGATCCTCCAGCTCTGGTCTCTCATTGTGTTTGTCATTCGGAGGCAGCAACACTACATGAGCTTGACTAACCTTGCTAACCGGGCTAAGCCGACTACCATGCTACAGCTGATAGACAGCAACTGGTGCACTGCCAAAACTGCTGTTCTAGAATTTCTGTCCCGTATGTGTGAGTAGTAAACATAAAGACTACGTTGACAGTAATTGTTTGGGTCACAGGACGAACCGAGGAAGACGCATACCGAACCCAACATCCTGTACCAAACGGTTCGGGATAACTACACGTACCTCTAGTAGCTACAGGACAGAAAGTATGTATGAGTCTGTGTGTGTGATGAATGAAACATTCAGAACATGAGGTGTAAATGGCCTG
Organism: Oplegnathus fasciatus; assembly: GCA_003416845.1. Taxonomy (NCBI): domain Eukaryota; kingdom Metazoa; phylum Chordata; class Actinopteri; order Centrarchiformes; family Oplegnathidae; genus Oplegnathus; species Oplegnathus fasciatus. The sequence goes on from NTHP01000646.1 coordinate 306,146, forward strand.
CTGGTGTTCATCAGGGACTACAATATATGGATTTCTCTCTCTATCTCTTTCTCATTTGCTTATTATTACTGCAGCTTTATCCTCTCTCTCCCTTTCTCTCTTTTTTCGGTCTCTCTCTTCTCACTCTGTCTGTTCTTTGTTATACACCCCCCTTGATCCGACGGTCATGTAGCACTTCATTATAGGAGCTGCTTTTTGTAGGCTTTGTGACAGCGAGTCCAGGTTTTGATAGATGGCTTTGTGTTATTGTAACAAGCTGAGCACCTAATGGGGCCTGTCTCCACTCTGGGTTAGATGGCTGGGAATCATATTGTCCACTTCTCTGACTGAATGATGGACAAGAGTACACTCTTGTTACTGAATCCAGTCATGACAGTACTGTAACACTATTCAAGGCGGTGACCACATGCAAATACATGCAGCTCTAGTCATGAGAGGCTGGAGTCCCACCACACAGTCTAAATTGACTGAGAAGATTAAATGTTACAGACTTAAAGCTGCATTAAGGAAACTGTTTGTATTGCTTTCAACACAGAATGAAATGACTTTATGTCATGTGAAAGAGTTGTTAGGACTGTTGTTACCACTGAGAATCACCATACATACAACCTTTAGTCTGGTTGTTTTCCAACACACAAGCTTATACAAAGTGATTGGATGCCATCTACCCAATGCAGGAAAGAACACTAAAAGGCCAGCGAATAGAGAGCCGAAGTGGAACTGGAACTTCAGGGTTCTGTTCCAGAAGTAAGAAAACCTCATTCAAAATCCAAAAAAATCCAATTGAAAAATCCAGCCGCGGGACAGAACCTTACTCAGCAGTATGTTGTGTGTTTCACTCCACATGTTTAGATGAGGATTCTCACTTTTCAAAAAATCTCTCTCTTTGTTTGTTTTTTTTCCCAATATTTCTGTTTTCAGTAGCCTAATAACATTTCCAGTAAGCCCTAAACCATCACAGGTTAAACATCACGACACACAACAACAGACAAGGTGCGTCCACTAGCGAGTTGAGGGGTCACGGTTAGCTCACGCATGTCTGTAATAACAGCAGGACAGAGAGGAGCGAAAGCTGTAACATTTCTTAGAAAGCAGAGATTACAGCTAAAGATTGGAAAAAATGACTGAATTTTATGGATATGGACCAAATTATGATGGTGTAGTACACCTGCGGTGTTGTGCTTGTAAATTTTTATGGAAGCTGTAGTTTTTTGTGTGCTAAAAAAGTAATGGTTGTTAAGCTTAGTTAAAATCACGAAGGTTTCAGTTTCTTACAGCAGGTGCTGTGGTGGATGCTGATTGGTCTTATAGAAAGTAAATATATAAAGTAAACCTCGGGAACGCACTTCATTTTTCAGAAAGGCTGATGAAAGAAATGCTGAATGAGAGATTGCAATGAGTAACAGAAGCAGAACAGAGGCTAGCCCAAGCGTGACGTCATGACTTTGGCTCTCTATATAGTGGACTTAATAGTGGACTTGCAGTGCTCCTGTTGCTCTGTATCTGGTGGATGTGTGAGTTCTTGGTCTCAGGGAGGACAAGAGATATAAGTCCTGAACCTTGATACTCAAGGTTATGAGGTTATGTGTACAATGTCAGAATCTACCAGCGAAATGCAGTCCTGGGCCCCGTTCTTCGGACATGTATAACTGAGTTATCCAGATTAGAATGTTGACGATTTGACATGAGTTTGGATCTTTTGGTTATTTGAAGATGGTTTAAAATTCATCTGGAACTGGAAAAGTCCTTCAGCCCGAACCCACAAAAGTGCAGGTTTATCGACAGTTAGCTAGATCATGATGTTTTAGGGTGAACCCCATACATTAACACATTATTTATAGAATTATAATGAAAGAGTGTTGATATGATTATGATTTTAGATGAGAACATGCAGGCTATCAAGAAATCCCTGTGATTTATCACAACTTCATTTTCATAATGAAGAGTTACAGCTTGTAGCTACAAATGAGATGAACAGCAGAAGATATGAAACATTTATGAAATATATATCTGACACATTGAACATGTGATGCCTACTGACTTTTACGCCTTATTTTTCACAAGTTAGTTGCTCAAATACTGCAGGTCCTGATGCAGAACAGTTAAGTTTGTAAGCTTAAAATGTTGATATGGTGTACGGAAGTTTAACTGGGAGATTCCGCTGAAATTGTCATTTCTTTAGAGAACAGGCACCACTCTGTTTGTCTCGCTGAACTATACTGTACAGTCCACTTCCGGTCGAAGAGATTCATCAGTGTCAGAGTTTAGAAAATCTGCCCATCGAGAACTGGATCCAACATGGAACCAGCTATCAGAACCTGACACCAGTTACAGTTTGTGTCCTTACTGTTGAACACCTACCCTGTAATATCCAAAATATGCTCATTTTCCACCTTACTTGTTGATGCAATGACATTTTTAGGTGACAACAACTCTGCCATGTTTGCATTAGCATTTTGCATCAAAACAAATTTCTCCCCAAGCTCATCCAACAGATGACAAGTGTGTGTGCACAGGAATAGGGGGCAGGACATTGATATAAATGAATCTAATGAGTGTGAGAGGCAGCACAGTAATAAGCAATGTCCGAGTCACAGAAACCCAGCAACGGTGAGGAAGAGCAAATATATTTATCCACCTTGAGTTCTGACGAAAACGTTGTGCTTGTAGCATAAAAAAGTTGTGCACTGTGTTGTGTAGAACCAGATTCAAAGACAATGATGACAGTCAAAAACATCCTTGTTACTTTGCAAGCAAATAAGTACAACCATCTTAAATGTCACGGAAAGGCCAGGAAAACTGCAGCGGAAAATCCCCATCACCCAACTACTCAAACATCCACAGCAGGAGTCTCAAACAGACTACAAAGGACAGGACTTATTAAGTGAGCCAAAGATATGCCTTTGTCAACAAGGGATTAATGCTTTGATATATGCTACTAAATGCCTCTCTCAATTGGTTCTCATGTTATGCTACCTGTTGTAATGTTATAAACTAACGTTAAGCAGCACTCCATCATACATGATCCTGACGGTTGGTTTTGATTAGTAATGACTGTATCATGAACAGTCTGAGCCTGCAGACTGTGAGGGTCCTTGGCTATCACACAGGACTGAAGGACTGCACTGCCTCTCTTACCTGCTGGAGTTTGGAGGTGGAGAAATGGTTTGCTAACAATGGATCAAACATTATGAAAGCAGTCTCCCTTCATAACTGGACTATGCCTCTGTGTTTTGGGACAGATGTTATATCTGGTTGCAGGTGAGCTGTGTAACAGTTGCAATTTTTATTTTTTTTTAAAAACACTGGAAAACATTTTTCAAAAATGTTATTAAGAGAAGACAGCAGACGTACTCGATGATTCTTAAATTTACCATTTCATGCAGTTGTATATGAGCTGACAGTTCTAAACAAAGCAGTGTGTCCTTTCCAGTAGCTAAAGACCATATTGCTTGTACTGTTTTCTCCCTACTATTCACAACACTATAACTTGAGTACAACATTGGTTGTACACAATCACCAGCAGTTGCCACTGAATGAGTATCATTGTGTCCATTTGCAGGTCATTTAGGGTCTAGAGAGGCTGTAAAGTGTCATTGTGGGTTGCATGAGATGTCAGCACTTTCTGTTTTACCTGCTCTGCTTTGTACCTTCAGCAGACCAATGAGCTGCAGGTGTGAGTCACTCAAAGCTTCTATTCTCCCACTGTATGAACGTGTGGGTGACAGGTCCACGCTTTTGTCAGTGAATGCCAGGCATTAACACTGCAGGAGGCCCCTGAACACACACTCATACACAGATACACTAGTCTCATTGAAACAGTAAAGTACCCCTGTGGGATATAACCCATCTTTACATTGATTCCACATTTGTACCACCAGTACTACCAATGATATGGTAGAAATCCCATTTTGAATTGTTTGCTGCATTAAAGCAATGGCGTAACAGAGTGTACCTTTATGGAAATATTTAACCTGATTCTACAAATTATATAGTATTGTGTTTTAGTTGAGTGTTACATCATCACACTATGCTCAGGTTACATAAAATCCACACTTACACCGAAACATAATGTGCATGAACAGGCAAACACAAATGTTGTATGTTTTTGGCATCAATCATCAGTTTAATCACGTGAATGGTCACTGCAACAAATGAATTTGCTCTCTTTAAAAATATACAGACGGGTGACAAATGAAAGGAAAAACCTGAATGCTTATTGGCATTCCTCCATAAAGCACAGAGCACTACCAGATGCAAGGTAATTAACAAGGTGTGTTGGGTGCCATTTCAGTTTATAGGCTTTTTTATCATCAAAGTGTACACACAATATCACGTATGTCCTTCAAATGTAACAGACAGCCATTCTTCACTGACAGTTATAGGTCAAGTGAGCTAAAATTAAAAATATAAAAACTTTAAACACAAATACACAAACAGGTTGTCACAGGCTTCTGGTAAATAATGAGGTTATCATAAGACTCCTGTTGATTCCATGGAAGTCCCTACCTATGTTTAATTTAAGCCTGGAGATTAATAATGAATCCACAGCAGAGCGGATCCAGTGTGTAACATCATGAGTCGACTGCATGACACCGAACTGTGGGGGAAGACTTTGTGTTATGTGCTTTAGAGCAGTATTGTGATGCTGCTCTGCTGCTGGGAGTAAGGACGCTGTGGTGCAGGGCCTTGTGCATTTCAGTTCAGAATGAGGATAAGGTAATTATTTAATAAGCACAGTGAGAATAATGTCACACTAAGTTCAGAATTATGTAAGTGTTTGTACATGCATGTGTGTGCGAGAGAGAGAGAGAGTTGAAGAGTGTGTGCACTTCATAGAAAACATTCTGGTGTTGAGCTGATAATTAAATGGCCACTTGGCTCATTCAGTCTGTGTTTTCAGGCTGCAAGAGAACCCACATTAGTGTACTCTAAATATAATATGGTTGACGGTGTGACGATTTATATACCTCAGTCAACGTTGGATAACTAATGAGGCAACTGCCCCGGGGCCCCTGGAGGTCTGGGGGTCTCCCAGTGCGTGTCAGTTAGTTTGTGGTAGTTGGATGAATTGCAAATTTGTTTGAGAATATGCACTACCAAAGCTTAATATCAACAGTAACAACAGGCACCTAGCATTATTCTACAGCTAAAATGAATACTTGATTAATCAATAAGTCACTCAACAGAAAAATAAGCAGCAACAATTTTGATAATTGTTTAATAATTCAAGTTATTTTTCAAGCAAAAATGAGTAAATAAAACAATGGTTTTAGCTTCTTAAACGTGAAGATTTGCTCCTTTATGTGGTTTATATTATTGTAAGTCAAATATCTTTGGGTTTTTGATCGGATAAAACAAGACATCTGAAGAAGTCACATGGGGCTCTTAGAAACTGTTTGGGTCATTTTTCACTATTGCCGGATATTTTATAGACAAGCAATTAATTGTTTCAGAAAATGATCAGCAGATTTATCAATAATGAAAATCTTTAGTTTCAGCCCACCATTATTTCTTCATTCTGAGTCAGTCTTTTAGAGAGGCCAAAATCTAGTTTTAGTTCTAGTATTTTTGGGTGGGTTTGTGCTTACATGGTGTATACTCTTAAATCAGTCACGTTACACATTGGTTTTAATCAGATTACCACAAGCTCATCAACTCAAACTTGGGACCAGGAAGCACTGTAGCATAAGAGTACTGATTGGTTTATTGGGTGCTAGGCAAAATACACCTGAGCTGCTATGCATAGTTTTATATGTTTGCTGTATTTGTGAGTCCTTAAAGGCAACAGGGTTCATATCTATTGGAGAGGGAGGCATTGGGGTCAATATGGGCCCACTAATATTGGCTACAGGGCCCCCTAACATATAGTTTATTATAGTATGGTATAGTATGGTATGGTATGTTAAGGTATAGTATAGTATTGAATGGTGAAGGATATTATAGTATAGTATAGTATGAGATGGGATAGTATAGTATAGAACGGTATATTATCGTATAGTATATTATGGTATGGTATAGTATGGAATGGTATAGTATAATATATTAAACCAGCCTCATTCATTTGCAAAATAATGTAAGGTACACCTGATATGTGTAAAGTACACATACCAAGTATAAAAGTATAGAATCATCAATTCTATAAAATGTCAGATAATAGTGAACAATGTGCATCACAAGTTCCAAGAACCTTAAGTCAACAGTCCAAAATCCCCAAATATTACGTTTACAATGACATTAAAGCGAGGAAAGCAGCAAATCCTCACTTTTGCCTCAACTGATAAATGTGTGTGTGTCCTTTTCTCCTGATTGTCCCCAGTCTGTTAACAACAGCTTTATCTCTCACCCTCAGGAGTCTTTTCTCACGTGTTCATAATCAAATCATATGGACACACACACACACACACACACACACACACATTCAGAGCTCAGTTATGATGGATGAGCAAACCTAAGCAAGAGTCACTGAGTTTGTCTGTGGGCCCTGTACTGTATTAGATCTAGCTGTGATTAAACATTAGGAGCTATTTTCTGTCTCTCACTCTCTCTCGCCGTTGCTCTATCTCTCTCTTTCTCTCTCTCTCTCTCTCTCTCTCTCTCTCTCTGTCTCTCTCTCTCTCTGCCGCTCCCTTGCTCCCCAAATACGCCCTGGCTAATTCATCACCCAGCCTAAAACCTATTTTAGCACCCGCCATGTGTATTCTGGGATCTTCGCACTGCTCGGAGAGACAGATGAAAGGCGGAAGAGTTGAAGAGAGGGGTCCATCCCTCAGGAGGAGTGTGACCATTGTATGAGATCCTGTAGACCTGCTGTTGTCTTTATGTCTCTCTTTCTCTTCCTTTATTCCTTCATGTTCTCCTCACTTGCTTCCTTTCACTTCTGCTCTCATGTCCTCTCCCCTTTACTGTTTCTCTTCTCTAATCTCCTGTTCCTCCTCATTGTCTATTAGGCTCATTGTTATACAGTGTGTTGGTAATCGCAATTGACACAAGGCTCAGTTTAAGGCTTAGCACTATCATCCATTGTTGAAATTTCTAGTAGTTTTGAGGGATTGGATTTCATGCTCCAAAACACAGTCCATGCAAAACAGTAAACTGAGTTTTGAAAGCTAACAGTATTTTCCAACCTGGGTCTTCTTCTCATTGTGGCATTGTGGCCATGCTGAGTAAGGGTCATACTAGCTTTGCACTCACCACCTCCGTTGTAGAGAATGCAAAGTGTGACAAAAAACATACATTGCACAGGAATCTCCTCCTGGGCCAACTTGCTGGCTAACCAAACTAGCTGCAGTAATAAGAAACATCTATTACTTGTTGTTTCATAAATAACATGATTCTATGTCAACAGAGATTACAGAAATTACTTACAGAAACACAGTCTACAGGACGATAATGCTGATCAGAGCTGCAAATTTGCAGGCGTCATTCTCATCCATTGACGTCTAGATTTTCCAAGTCTGTAATCAACAGGGAAAAGTTTTCCTCCTCAGTCAGCAGGAGAGCGTAAAGTGCAGGAATACCACCAGTTTCCTGAGGTTGTTTTTCAGGATGGTCCTGTTGCCTTTATGCCTCTGCCTCCGTTGTTCGTCTTCCCTCTTCCAATAATTTGCTCGAATAAATATGGTTGGCCATCAGAGTGAAATGACCCATGGCTGTCCTCGTATTAGTCCACTGGATAACCTGCCATTGAATTGATATCTTGAATTTCCTTAGAAGACAACAACATGAAAACCTGCTTACTTGCTTTCTTTGCTACTACTTGCTCAGATTAGGCAGCTAGTTTGGTTAGTCACCAAGATGCCCCAGAGGTAGATCCCTAATCAATAGCTAATCAATAGGGGTAATTTCAGTGTTTACCTTCTGTTGGAGTTAGAGACAAGCATTTAAAATGATTAATGTAAAACTGATTTTAAAAACTATTTTATTTTATTATTTCAATCATTTTTTTTATCATCAATTATAATCTTGATTAATCCTTTGGTCTAAAAGGGGTTTTCAAACTGAGGCCTCCCCGTGGTGTGCAGAGGGAAAGATGTGAGGCTAAGATACTGCGTGAGGTGAAAGGGACAAGTGTATACTAGTCTTCTTAGAACAACGGGGAGTTAGTTTGGCTTGTTTATCAACACACACAGCTCATGGAGGCAATTAAGGTCCTGACCAAATTCGTACTCCTTCTCTGAGTCACAACTCAGTCAAATCTGAACATAGAGACATGATGCACATATTTTTAGATTCAGTGATTCAGTCACACTTTCAAGGATATCACTATCTCTGATGTCCAATAAATTTCCATAAATCTGCTTAGAAATCATTGAAAAAAAATGCTCCTTAATAATCCAGAACTTGAATCATCAGGTTTTTTATGTTTTCTTCAGTAACAAAGTAATCCAGTGATAGTTGTCTGTACATCCAGGGTACATCGCAACCAGGAACTGCCAATAGCTAATTCAGCGTACTTTAAATGGTGTCAATTTGCCAAACTGTAAACAAATGTAGGCTAAACTTTGACAATTTGAAAACCTCTGGTATAAAAAATGTCAGAAAAAAAGGGGAAAATGCCCATTACAATTTCCCAGTGCTCAGGGTGATATATTCAAATGTCTTGTTTTGCGCAACCAACAGTTAAAACCCAAAGATAATTAGGGTACAAAGAAATAAAAAAGAAAAATACCCACTTTTAAGGCTGGAACCATCAAATGTTTGGCTGTTCTGCTTAAAAAATTACCCAGACAATTAATAGATGGTGGTTAATTTTCCTGAATTTCTCAACATGTGCAAAGTCAGCATGATCCATAGTCAGAATGAACGCATTAATGAGACTCAGACCCAGGTTGAAAAATACCAAAATGTTCCTTTAATTATGTAAATTTCTGTTCCTGGAGACAATAAAGCTCTCACTTATTGCAACTTTAACGCTCACAATCATTGTCAGATTTTCATATAGCTTTTTAAAATCATGTCCCACTGCTGTCTCAAGCTGACCTGTAGAACCCGCAGTTATATATAGAGGGGCTCTGTAAAAGTCCTCATTGAGCATTTAATTGAGGAGCTTGGCAAAGACCTGCCATACCTCTCACCGGCCCTCTACATTCTGCCTCCCTGTACATTAGAACAGACCTGCTGTTTCCCCGAAGGTCACGAGTCCAACGAGTATCAGTTTTCACAACTGAGAATTATGATGCAGTGCAATGTAGGCCAGTGGCTATAGATTAAAAACAGTTCATGTTAATATTAATAGGGCTTCAAGGACATACTTCCCTGAATGGGACACTTGCAGCGCTATTGAATAAATGATGGGATTAAATATAATCACCTAAATGCCGTAGACTAAGGTTGCACTTTTCTGAAATGTCAATTGCTCTGAGAGCCAGGATATTTGTCCATTACACCATTACATGCCATAACCAATTTATTTTTGGTAGTTGAGAAAACAATCTCACTGCACTGTCCTTTTTGTAGCATTCAATCATATCACATGATTTTCATCAGCAGACAGTATTTGCCCAGTTGACATGGAAACATATATACATATATTCAAATTAAATTTTTCATGAGCACTTTGAAAACTTCTTGTCCATACTGATTAAAATGATCATAAATATTAGTGGTGTACCAGTATATTTTAGCACAAACAGCTATTTGAGGCTGTGCATAGGAACAGCAGTGCTTTGAGCTAAATGCTAATGCATGCTTACATGATCTTAATGATGACATTAAGATAACATCCTGATGTTGAGCAGGTAATGTTTACCATAACATAACGTGATAACATTTGCTAATTAGCACGAAACATTCTGGTAGAAATGTCATTAGTTTGTAAGTATTTGGTCATAAACCAGAGCTTTGACCCAAACTTAGGTGATCAGTGGATCACCAGATTTATTACAATTCATCCAGAGGGGAATGTCGTGGATGGATGTCGACACCAAATGTCATGGCAATCTTTCCAGTAGTTGTCGAGATATTTTAATGTGATATATTTTATTCATATTTCAATCAAAAATGTCAGCCTCATGGTGGTGCTACAGCAAAAGCCGGGTGATCACTAAAGTCAGAAGAATACATTGTCTGGGAACCATGAATGTGAATGAGATATTTCACCTGTTGAATGAAAACTTTGACTGAAAATCTCAAAGTCAGTAGGATTCATTCAGCTTTTATTCAAGTTGTATCTTCTTGAGGACAAGAATGTCCTCATGAACAATCTTGAACCAATAATCAACATTCTTGATTCTTCCTCAAGAAGATAAACATACATTTTTTCTTCCCTACCATGTATGAGTCTATATCTTACCTCCATCATAAGACTAAAAACTAGGAAAATACCAATTTAAACTGATGTGCTTTATCTCTGAATTCTCTGAGTGGCTCTTGTTGGCTGATGATGACACAGTCAGATGTGTGATTGAGCTCTCCTTCAGTGATTAGCCTGCAGGGCCCTTTTGTTCCCCTGACCAATGCAAACACAATCTCAGTGCTATTCACCTGCACTTAGCAGGGCCAGAGGAACCCACTACGCTTTTAATTACTCCAATCAGATTAATCATACTCCTAGGTGACTCTGAATGAAATTTAACAATCTGTGTGTCTTTGGTTGTATGTGTGTGTGTGTGTGTGTATGTGTGTATGTGTGCCTATGTGTGTGTGTGAGACAGTTGGAGAGAAGCTTATTATGGAAGAGATTAGAAAGGCGCTTCCTGTTGAAAAGACAAATATGCCGAGGATATTAATCTCCTCACTGGAAAGATAATGAGTGAAACTGTCTCCTTATCTGCAGCCTGCTCTTCATTCAGAGATTTCACTGTTCAATAGGCAGTCTGGCTGTCAGAAGCCATTATATTCAAGCCTGGATGATTATAAGTTTGTTTCCAAGTGGCATAGATATTGTGTATTATGTTCTAAAGACAGAATAACTTTGGAAGATAGACTGACTGAGGCTTTCAAAAGTTCATTAAAATGACAACAGGTTGGCTGTCTACAATTAAAACACCTAACAGAAATTATATGTTATTTATAGATGTGTAAAGATAACAAAGCACATTATTCTACATTCCTTAACATAAAATTTGGACCAAGGAGTGTAACCCACACAAGGAAGGTAGGAAGGCCCGCAACATCAGGAAGGTAAAGCATGAGTGCCTGCAAAAGAGGATTGTGAACTGTACCTGGGCTGGGCGAAGCCAGAGAACACTCCGGTGGGTTACCGTAGCGTGACATGATATAAGATGAATATAGTATGTAATATATGTAAAATACAGTATAATTCTAATTAATGTATATATATATATAAACAGAGATGTAAACAGGTAGTAACCAGTAAGTAATAGTAGTATGAGGTAAAGTGACATCCGTATTAATAAGGTGCGAGTAGAGTGACTAATGAGCTTGAGAGCTCAAGAGTTCAATGGTCTTATGGCCTGAGGGATGAAGTTGAACCTGAGCCTGGTGGTGCGGGACCGATGTGGTGAAGCCAGTGATTGGGGACAAAACAATCTCGACCTAATTTTTGTGGCAAAAACAGTTAATTTCGATAGCTTTGCTCACAGATGCAAAGGAAATCCACACAAATATTTTGCGTTCAACCTTGATGAACTTTGACATGTGAATTCTCACCGTTTACCAGTGGCACACCATCTTGACAGTGCTGACCCTCAAAGGATTGAAGAGTCGGAGAGGCCGGTGGAAGAAGACAATACCATATTAGCCATGTTGCACTATCCACTGTTATATAACCCCGCTCTGTTGGAGTATAAGCGGTTCCATAAAAGAAACATAGTTTGTAGAGACAGGAGTTGATGGTGCAAATACATCTATAAATCTACAAATAAATGCTAGCTCTAGCTCTAGCTCTAGAGCTAGAGCTAGCATTATCCTGGCTAGCTAGTATGTTTTTGGTTAGCTTGTCAGCCACAGCAGTTTGCCAACTAGTCCTGAAAGTAGTCACCATGTCACCAAGATTCCAGTATCACCTATATTGTATTGAGTAAAATGTGAAATGAAAGAATACCCTGGAAGTGCACTGGTCAACAAACTCATACACTCATATACCTGCACCGAACATGTTATTATATTTAGTCATGTTGAGCTTTGTCCAACTAAGATCCTTTTTGTGCTTTGTTAATCTCAAACATATTATGGGATGCACACAGAGAAAGCACCATACAGTTCCCCCAGTCCATTTTTGGACAATTTAGGCAAATACACCCAGATTGCATAACTATCTTGTCCGAAGTCGTTTCTGCATTTGAGAGACAATTTGTACTGAAATGTGTGTCTGTCTGCGAGACTGTGTGTTTTCTCTGATCTTTACACTTAAAACATTTCCACAGTGATGATCTTCCTCTCTCACACACACACGCTCTTTCTTTATGCTGCTCTGAAGCTCATACATTATTTGGTCTGTGTTGCAGTGTGGAGGAGACTTCATGCAGCAAGTCTTTGTAGAGAGGAAATGAAAATTTCCTCAGGTTCTGGACCTGGATGTTTCTTGCATGTGTGTTTGATTGACACAGGGAACATGACACTTATGTAATACATTCACACACTGTGACATGAGTGATATCATGGCGACATCATCCTGGTTATTGTATGCGACATGTATACTGGATGAGCCGCTCATCCAAAGAGAATGAAAGAGTAGATTTAGGTCATTTGTCTGCGGAAAGGTCAGGTCAGAAAAGTCTAATTAAAATAGAAACAGAATCAGAGAGAAAATGATTAAGTATCCTTCATTAACCTCTCTGTGCTAGTGTTTCCTAAATATGACACATAATGTTGCTTCGTTTGATTTCCTTTTTGCTTCTTTGGTGATTTTCTCCTTGGCTCTGCTGAAGAGGATGACCCTGGTTTTTGTTGTGATTCATTCCTTCTACATTAAATCCATCTGGTGTCCTCTGTCAGTCTTGTAGTGAAAAGCTTTTCATGTAGAATATATTTCATATATATATCTTCATTGTAGAGGTCAGTAGAATATTCCAGTTGTCTTATCATTGATGCCACGTGCTGATTTATGTCTCAAAATGAATACTGTAATCATCTAATGATGATGATGATTACTAGAACTAACATCTGTTGAGAAGATCACTGAAGGTTTTTCAAATCTGAATCACAATTTCAAGAGCCGCAATTTTTAGTAGACTGTTAACTGTCTTAACAAGCTAAAAGAGGTGAACAAAAGTATTCAGCAACCATTGATTTCACAGGCTAAAATGGCAACCGCTTAATTTGTTCTTTGCATGATGGTGTCGGTGTTTACACTCGACCAAAGATGGTTTTATTGATGAAGATAATACTCTATATCATTTTGAAGTTTGAAAAAACAGGGAGGAGACTGTGTCTTTTCCCTGTTCAAAACAGTCTTCGTCCAGATAAATGATCTAGCGTCAGCTGGTCACATCAGACAGGGAACACTAGCTAGCGGCTAGCTTGGTACAGTGTAAATGTCCAACAACGGGAATTTTCCTGTTAAACTTAATTGTTTTATGTAAGCCCATCACCTTATAAACTGTAAATTGGCACCTCCAAGATTGAGGGTTGTGAAGGAGTTCCTGTTAGTCTCTGAAGCTAATGATAACTCCAGCAGCTAAAGTGCAGAGCTGTCAACTGTGTCTACAGTTAGTGATGCCACAAGTTGTACAGGAATATCCCCTGATGGAGTCTGCTGGTGGTGGTGGTGAAGGGGATTGGAGATTTTGTATTCAAAATAAAATTAAAATAAATATAATAAAATGAAAAAGTATAAAAATTGTTCAAACTGTTTTTAAAAGACATTGGCAGACAACTAGTAGAAATAAATAATAACATTTTGAAATGAACTTCAAGAGTGGCAGCCAAAGGCAAAAAAACAATACAATAATTGACAGCCAAGATAATAGTGCTTTGAAATTTTCATTCTGGCAGATGCCTAGTCAGAAATGTAAACCAACTGTTTCTGTTGAAAGACCTAATGTATGAATGGCATCTTCAGACAGGAAGCGAGATGAGAGTGAGAGGCGATAGAAACCGTCTGAGATGACAGCCCCCTCACACACTCACAGCAGGAGTGGCGTCTGACAGTGTCAGCTAATGAGACTATTAACGAGCTGTCACGTTCGCTAAGCAACAATTAAAGAATCCATCTGACAGGCCTCTTTTACTCTATGTTGCCGTATTTTATACCCATATGCACAATCTAACATAAAAATACAGACTGTATATATAAATAGTTAGTATACAGTATATATTCCCTCTGGAGAATCTTCTTTGACATCATCTGCAGAGACACATACAGTATTTCTTTAAAACACAAGGGACCGATGCCATCCTAACTCCTCATAGTCATATTGATTTATTGATGGGCAATCACACGGCAAGGCTTAGCTGGGGCTTGATTGAGACAGTGAGTTGTGTGACATGCAGTTCACAGCAGTGCCTGCTGAATTTTACACTGCTCTTGCTCTGAGATATTGAGTGGATGTAGCTCAGGGCTCGCAGATAGTGTGTTTCTGAATTTCAGTTGGCAGTGTGACAGTCTGGATTTGCAACAGCGCATTGACTGCCTGACTATCTGGAAAAGTAAATTGTGTGCGGAAAGGTGCTGCCACTGACAGCAGGAAGTGGAGATGCTGTGTTTTTTTTGTTGGCGAGAATATACTTTGATTTTATTCAGTTCTACATATACTGTAGAAAGACTTCAGTGATGTATTGGAGTTTAAACCAGAATATAAAATAATGAATAACTACATGGCACTGTGTAGCACAGGTTTGTGTCACCAGCATCCACCAGGTGCAGGAAACACCATTGTCATCATAGCATTAAATCTGTATGTAGAATTTCACAAGTGACACATTTATCAGAAACTATCAACTTATAAGAAATCTAACTATAATTTGTAACGGTACGACATTACAGGAAACAGTAATGTAAATACAACCGCCAACACCGACTATGATGCTCTGCCGAGGTATCACCTCCTCTGGTCAGCTCTCACATTAACTCACCATTACACATGACTGTGAAACTGTGTTTTGTTGCAGAGAAGTTTTCACACATAGTTGCAAAAGGTGGCACATCTTCTTCACACATGTACTCTAATAGACGCAAGACACAGCTTGTTCCAGTCTGACATGTAAGCTTTGAAGTAGTAGATAAGTAGCAGCTTTAATTGTTTTTGATGATCCATGATTTATTGGTTAGATGATTATTGGTTATTGGTTAGATAATTATTGATCACTTACTTATCTTACTTACTAATCACTATTTTATTTTTGCTAAGTGATTTAGTTCTGGGGTTAGCGTCAGCTCTCATGCTGAGTGAAGGGCTAGTGGAGTAAAATATTGCCATTCAGCTTTCGTCAGGTTAAGGAAATGAAGAGTGAAACTGAGGCAAGCAACTGTGTCCCTGCCACAGCTGTGACATCTGTCTAACACAAGCTGGATATTTGGGGACTGACTCAGTAAATTTGGGACTCATTTCCTTATTGTTATGAAATGAATAGTGCATGTGAAGCATCTTTAATAAATTCAGTATAGTGTTGCTAAATTAATACGGAATAAAAACAGGATGTTGATGTTCTTCAGGCTGTTGATTACTACTTTGACATTAGTTACAGATATTCATGGACCCCAAGGATGATTCCTAATGATTTGACCCCTTGACCTTTCCTCCAGCACCTTCATCAGGCCAAGATTTCTCCTTGACAAACACTGAGGTGACAGTGCCGTGTCATGGACTCGTACACAAGAAATATCAAAAGCTAATGGACAGATTATCTCTAAATTTGCTGAGTACATTCGTGTTCCCCAGAGGATGAACCGTTTCCATTTTCGACACTGTTAGCTTTTACCTTGTTCCACCATGAAGCCAATTTTGCAACGTTGCACACAATGTATATCATAATCTGATTGGCAGGTTGAGAAGAAATTTCCTGCCCAAGCGGATAAACTCTTTTGATGTTAGTGACCCCACAGTCTTTCATCTTGGCAACCTGAGTAAAACTTGATCTCGTAAATAACTTGGGCATATGTTTTGGCATTATATGTCAGATCTACTCTAAACGATCCTGTGTTAGATGCATATTACTGAAGTTTTCTTTAGCCCTGCTGCATATTGTTGTTTTTTCACGTTTAGGACAACACACACTGGGTCAACACACAGGTGACTTTGTTGGTAATTGGATACGGTGACCTGAAAAGTCAGTCCTGCATTCCCAAGAAATTCCCAAGAAATTATTCCTTTGATCAACACAGGTGCCTGAAATACAATGCTAACCTAATGAGTAATGTGATCATATATGTATGTATATCTGTGTATGTATAATGTATGGATTTATTTATATAATAATACATACAAAACCGTGACCTAGATATTGAATGTCCCATGATGAGAAGCCAAGGATGTTGGTATCACGTGTAGCATGTTATAGCACTGTATAGTATGAGCCATGTGCTCATGGCCTGATTCTTCTCTCTCCAGGGACAAGGTTGTAGCTAGCACTCACTAGCGCACACATACATACACACAGCACTTTAATAGACTTGTGATGGCTCTGCACACAAATATACAATATATAATTGCATAGGCACACCACACATGATACTCATAGAAACATACTCTGTCACACAGATACACAGGGACTCAGATGTGTCTTCATGGACAGAGAAATGTGCACGCACGTGTACTCACATGCATACCCACACATTCCTGCCAAAGGACGCTAATGAAGATAAAGTAGCTAATTAAACATGACAGTGAGGAGCGATGGGCGGCCATGTTATGTGACGTTATGGGGTCGGCTTGGACCTATAGACATAGGACTTTGGCCAATATGGGATACTGTGGTAGAGAGAGGGAGAGAGAGGTGGATGGATAGTGGGGTGGGGGGGCGGAAGATGAATCAAAATATATCAAGACATAGATGGGTACAGTACTTTTGAGGTTCATTCCAGCTCCCCTGGTGTTTAAAATACCCCTGAAGCATTCTTTCTACACACACACACACACGTACACACACACACACACACACACACACACACACACACACAAACTGCTGGCCTAGATCCATGAGGTGGGTGATTCCTGCAGGTACAGCACATCTTGGCTGACTCCATACTGTCTGAAATCTGGAGGGAAATCCAGCAACATACACACACATTCATTCAGTATTTAGTTGCATTTTTCTCTTTGTATTATTAGCTGTTTCTCTCTGTCTGTGTGATGTGAAAGGAGTCACTCAGGGTGACAAACCCATAGAGAATTATGACCTAACTCTGCAGTTCCCTTCAGCCCTATGGAACATTTTAGTGTCCTTCAGCTCATTGTTTTTCTGGCCTGCAACTTTACTGTTTGGTTCAGATTCACAGCCCTCATCAGTATTGTGTCCAGCAGCAGACTGCTGTTTTCAGTGAATAGTGTTAAACCTGCTGTACAGTACCTGCACAGCATCAAACGTCAGACAGACAAAGTTAGCAAAGTTAACGCATTTGCCACAACATCTTCATACGGTTATGATATGGCAATGTTGTGATTAAGACTTGGTTCTTACCAGTAGCTACGCCAAAGATGTACACGTTTGTTCTGAGGTGGTGCTAGAGATTTGTCCATGGGGTCATTAAATTAAAAGGGGTTAATACTTGAGAGCATGAAGGTGCTCAGAAAATTTCATGGAATTCTGGCCGTTTTTGACATCCTGTGTACAGAGTTGGCAATTTGACCAAAAGAGGGCACTAGAAAAAAGGTAATGAAACACCCAGGATAGAAAGTGTCAATCCTCTAGAGAGCATGAATATGTGCAGGATGTATTAGATGTTATAATTCCTTGTGTACAAATGGAAATTTTGACATGAAATTGGCATGAGAGTAAAGGTCATGGGGTCACCAAAAATAATAATGTGTTTAATATGACGATTGTTGCTGGAGTTTTGGCTCTTTAAGGCTATTTTCTTCTCCATGCACCTTGGAAGGTGAAGTTGTACCAGAAACCCCTAATCTGCTTCATCGCTAAAAACATTAAAATTCATCCACTGGGGACCATGAATATCCAAAGCAAATTTCAGGACAATCAGGACATTAGATTTTGAGATACCTTGAAATGCACCAAATAGTTTGTCAAGTGGAACTTTTGGCCTGCAAAAGGTCATGAGGTCAGCAAAATCATTAGGTATCACCCTCTGGGGATCATGAATACCAGATTTTATTCCAAACAAGTCAGGGCAAGATATTTTAACAACTATTGACCAAAGTGTTGGGACTCCCACTTTTATGGGAAATTGTGCCAGAAACCCAGCTTGTCCAACAGATATTGTAAACTCATGACCCACCACTGGCAGGGAAAAAAACACACAGCAAAAACATTTGGTCTTTTAATAGACAGTGCTAGTGTTGAAGGTCAAAAATGAAACTATTTGTTAAAGTTATTTACAAATCAAATTAATGAGATGTGAACAATCAGTAACATCAGTGATTTATACGAGTGCCGGGGTGAGTGGAAAATAGTGTTTGTAGATGTTGAACGCTAAAAGAAAAGACAAGCGAAGCAACCACACCAGGAGACCGTGGGGTGACTGAGAGAGACAGAGGCAAAGTGAACTGGCCAGTTTTAAAGGCTTGTCAGCTGATCAGCTCAGGTGAGCCGGCTCACTAACTACCTGCACGCTGCCAGTCCACTTCCTGCAAGGGGAGGAGAAACAAAAGCAGGCCAGGCTGACTGGAGACACAGGAGGGGTCATCACAGGCAGATATCTGAATTTTACATTGAAATGAATAAATATTAACATGCAAATTGAAAATCATTTCTAGCTATTGACATGATCCTGATCAACATGGCTCACATTCCTTTCTACCATGCGGAACTGCTACAGTCTAGAGCCCGAGTGTGTACCTGTGTGACTGATGTGCTTGTAGTTTGGTTAGTCATTGTTGTGTGTGTCTGTGGATGTGCGTGAGTTATTTAGTGTTATGTCATGCACCTCCCCCCACCCCCCTGCGTTTAATCTGTTACGTCACGTCACCATAGTAACCTCGGCAATGGTGATGCATTCTGCTTCACTGGACCACCAGCCGCCTAAAACACTCGCCATGGTGTGTCTGTGTTTGTGTGTAAGTATGTCTGCGTGCATCTCACACAGGTGAGTGTGTGTGTACTATGTTATACTATGCTGTGCCTGTGTGACAAGCGATAGAGAAGATTCCTCTGGAGTATGTTGAGTGTGTTTCAAGCTGTACAGTTGTTCAATGTCACATACACACAAACAAACACACACACACACACACACACACACACACAAGCATTGGCTCAGGGGAAGAGCAAAGAGTACGAGGGCAAAAGGCGTCACAGTTGTATAGAAGCTTTGGCGCTGATGCAGTTTGGCAGATTTCACCCTTCAGTTCTCTTTGTAGAACTATACACACTGTAAGCAAGTGTCACTGCAAAGCTGTACGTTGTGTTTGTTTTAACACAAAATGCACATTTCTTTTGCAGCTGATACTAAAGACTCTGCTCATGTACCTCTAATTGTATCTAGCCATGCAGATGGTTTTGGTTTCATTTGTCCAGGTTTTGAGATATTCACCTCTGATATTTCCGCATTCAACTCAATACAATAAAGGTGAATGGAATTTTGTTTTTGATGCTTTGATGAAAAATTACAGTAACAATTTAACAGCATCATCCCTGTCCAGAAACAGTGTCCCTGTTCACAGAGCACACCATCTGCACTTTTTTCTAATAAGAGTGGGGATTTGGGATAAAATCCTCCATCACAATATGCAAAGTGTGATACCAATATATTATTATAAGAAAGTACGTAGTAAGAAACTGTTCATCGATGAAAAACCACGGCCGTAACAGGGAAATATCTATTTTGGGCTAATCCAGCAAATGACATACCTTACACATCAAGGTATTTCATCACTTCATTGATGCAAAAAGTCTTATAAAAATCCAGTATTGCCATAAAGCTGGCCTGTTCATTGATCAGCAACATTGGGCACAAGAGTAATGTCCCAGGGGGGCAATTTGGTTTGTGGATAGCAGTCAAATTAATAATAGATACAAAAAAGTACAGCAATAAATACAAGTGCACAGGTTAAACGTACCCTGTGGACCCCTTGTAGAGAATGGAGGCATTTTTCTTATGACTTTGTCCCCATTATCGCGGGTGACGCGATACACAGTCCTGCACATGGTGTCACCCTGTTTCACTGATCGACAAGTGTCTGTAACACGCCAAGAAATGCAGAAATGTACCAGCAAAGGCATGGAAGAACAAGGGTGCAAGCAAGCAAACATGGATGTAAACAATTCAGGTTTCCAAATGATCAAAAAATTGGTGTTCCAAATGTTTTATGAGGAAGGACATTAATTCAACACATTTACTAGACCTCCAGGATATATACAATGCTTGAGTAACGCTAAATGTAAGCTGAAACTTTTGTTTGTTTACAAGAAGACTTCACGGGGCACTTTTAATGCTAACATTACTGTTGCCATTGTCACAACTTGTCTCCAAAACCGTCTTGAAAATCAGCAAGATGAAGCCAGAAACCAGGGGACATTCCTATGTTATTCGCAACTGGTTAAGGGCTAAATTACATGTTTTTTGTTAAAAAGGCAAATAGCTGATGGATTACAAGACTTCATATAATGTACCAGTCAGTGCCACCTCTAGGAAGGTAAAACCTCTGCCCTGATGGAAGTAAGGGTGCTTTCACACCTGTAGTTCGGTGGTCTCGGGGTTGAAGTTGCAACATTGTTGCATTTTTCATTTGGTCCGGTTAGCGTTTGCACTGTACTTTATCAAGCGCACCAAACATTGTAAACAAATGTCATGNNGAACAATATGAGCAGCTGACAAGACAGCGAGTGAGAAGGAGAAGGCGGGCCCTGACTAGCACCCTAAGTGCCCACGTTGTGTAAGTAGCAACTGTACTTGCGCCCATCTCTGTGCCCGTGGGCGTGTTGGTCTTAAAATGAGGTGTGGTCTGGCGCATTGTTGGCGCATTGCTATCTTGAGGCAGCAGAAAGCGATTGCACCATTGACCAACAAGAACCTGGTCTAAAGTCAATGGCGCAGTATTTTCCTGCTATTTAAAGGGCGCATTATTCAGATAGTAAGATGTAGGTTCACAACACGCATACACTCTGCTTGTTACACGCACGTTTCCTCAGCAGAAAACCGTTCGCTTCTCCAACTCACCGAATCCGCCATTTAAATAGCAATGCACCAGCTGCAGGTACACCTGGCTTTTAAAGGGAATGGGAGATGACACTCTGACTAGTTTAATTCATGTTATGCCCAAAACACACCCATGATTAATTAAGAGACTAAATACAACCCCTTTGTGCCCAGATTATGTGCCTTTTAACCAGCAAAAGTGGAGACGGACACACCCTGAATGCACTTGCGCCATGCACTTTGGACCATGCGCTATAGAGCCTTTAAATAGGGCCCTTAAACTCTTAAACTACTTTGATCTTTGCTTATTTATTCATGAATGTTTTATCCTATGGAGATGTATGTAAGATTTGAAGCCACATTTTCACTGGTTTTAAGAAGAACAGTGGCCTACTTTGTACTGTCTCATAGTATGTATGTCTTATTGCCTAACCCTACTTTCTACTGAAGAAGAGGTTCCAATGAAATACCCCTCTATTGTATTGTGGTGAAGGCAGAAATCGTGAATATGTCAAAATAAATAGATAAAACCAAACATGGCTGCCAAAAAGGTAAGAGTAAAGAAGATTTGTTTTGCTTAATTTGGTTGTACTGGGCCTTTACAGTAAATGCCAAGTAAGATATGGTTTTTGGAAAGGTGATTAGACAACATTGTCTTCAATGTGAAATGGGGCTTACAGAAGTATAATAATCAATGAAAATATATTTTGGTGTTACTGAGAAGATAGCACATTTTTCTTGGGGATTCATATCTTTGTTGCATTGCTCTAACACTTCCTTTTGCTTTTCAGCTTAAGGATAGTTGTTGGTGTTCACGGTTATTAGCTAAACATATGCTTCCATCATAATACAGTCATACTACAGCAGCTACAATCATCACTCCAAAGCTTCCTGTTCCAGCTCACTGCCTATCTATTCTTCCATCTGCCTGTGACATAGCTGTTTGCAAAATGTTGTGATAAATATAGCCAGGCGCGATGCTATTTATAGAAGCCCCGGCATGCTGCGCACCTAAGTCAGGGCCCATTGCATGGTGGGAGAGGAGATGGGTCAGAGGTGGGGCGCTTGAGGATACCGTGACCCAGATGGCAGAGCTGGAATGATCGGCCTTGCGGCGCTCAGTGTGCTGCCGTACTAATGCTCCCGCAGGAACATGGTGACACAAGATGCATGTCTCATCTGCCTTTGTTCTCTGGGGAGAGGGAAGGTTTGGAATATTCAGGGATGTCAATTAACTACGGAACTAAGAGCTTGCACATCACAGCCATGAGAATGTTTGTGTATGTGAGTGCACGAGGGGGCATTTAAAGCGCGCATCACAACATGCATCTATTTTAAGAATAAAAGGTCACTACCATCTGTAGAAATTACAAAAATATAAAGGATCTCTGTGGAAGTGTAATTATTTTGTTACATAAAACCAAGTTTGTTGAATGCAACGTGATGCATTCAATGTCTTTCACTAAGGCAACTGCCCTGGGATAGAGCTGCCACTAATGGTTTGTCTGGTGGTTTGTTTGCAGTGAATAAGTTCTTTATGAAACCATTCTAACCACTCCACCATCTCTTTCACTTTGTTTCTGTCATTTTCTGACTCTCTCAGGATATCATGTTCCCAGCTCCATGGTTGAAGAGGGGGCGAGGTGGGAGAGTCGTCACCTTCTACAAGAAGACAACGAGTCAAAGCTCTACTCTGAGCCTGAAAAAAACTGCACTGAACCAGGTAAGACTAGCTGAGATGCTTGGTGACCTAAATGTAAAAGGAGACACATCACAGGAGTAGGCAGAACTGCTGTGAGGTTTCTGAGAAACAGTTGTCTTTGCAAGAAAGGTGAATCTCAGTATCTTCAAATGCAAACACCAGTGTGGGAGTTAAGCATTTTCTCAAAAGCTTTGATTAGAAAAAACAAATGGTTTTGTCAAGGGGCTCTCATTACTGTATGATACAGACCTTCTATATCTTATTATGTAGCTTCAAATCTCTTATCAGGGCCAAAGTCCAGGAGGCCTTTTCTTTATTCCATTGGGCATGATTGGTTCAGGTCTGGCTGTGCTATCATATTGTATTTTTTGGAAACGCTTATGGACTATTGATGTGGAGTTCTTGCAGGCAGGGTACTGATGCTGCCAAAGACAGTAGATTCACAGTTATTTCATTCCATGTGTACAATATGAATCAATGTGCAATGTGCTAATTCCCATCAGCCTCATCTGTAATTGTTTTTATGTTTTAAGATAATTAGCAAATGTTAGCATGCTAACACACTAAACTAATATGGTGAACATGGTAAACCTTATCTGCCAAACATCAGCATCTTAGCATTCTCATTGTGAGCATGTTAGCATGCTGACATTAGCATTTAGCTCAAAGCACAGCTGTAAAGCACAGGCACACAGAGCTGCTAGTATGGCTGTAGGCTCTTGAGGCTCTCCTGGCTTCTTTCATCCTCCATAATGTAGTAGTGGTTATTGATTTGGTTGGGTTGGGATCCTGTATGATGATAGAAATATCAGGCTTCCAGTGGAAGAAAAAAACACTGTGACACCCCATCTCCACTTCCATTCACCTTCTCACACACACAAACACACACACACACACACTATCCAGTCTCAGGAGAACTGGCTACAGAGGAGCTGAACTAAAGATGAAAAATGAACAGTGCTCCCTCTGGTGAGGAGCTGGAGATAAACACAGAAAGAGAAAGTGAGGGGGGTGTTGACATTAAGATGAAAGCTGATGAAAAACACAAACTTCTCCCGGGTGGAAATCCTCTCTGCTCTCCTTGAGACAGAACACTGCCTGCATCACTGTGCAGTTATCCCTGTGTGTCTCCTAGTCTCTTCCCCGGTGTGTACCAAAAGCTCTCATGCTGTTTTTTTTTTTGCTCTGTCGGCTTGTTGGTGTGTGTATGTGTGTGTGTCTTTGTGTGTTTTCCCCGTGGCGTGGAGTGTGTGAGTGTTTTCCATCTGGAATCCTGGGGCTTTACAAGGCTGACGTCCTGCCAAGCATTCTCTTGATCTCATTGTAAACACACCGCCCCCATCGAATGCACACACACACACACACATACATACACACACTCGTCCTGACTGCAGTTTGGGGATGCAGTGACGTTGGATTCTGCAGTCTGACTGAATTTGTACGGACAAGTTATATTTAGACAGCACATAGTTTATAGCCTGTTTCTGTTTAATTACGCTTTGTCACCTGAAACACTAATTACCTTAATAGGGATTATTCCTGCTTTCCTGCACTAAAAGGGGCCTTCACAACGTGCTCCTTACGCCTCACTTGCTCTCTCTCTCTCTCTGTTGCTCCATTATCATCTGTTTAGCTCTCTCGTCCCTCTGGAGCGCTTGCTGTCTCCTGCTTTTTCTTTGTGTTTTTCTTTCTGTCTCTCTCTGGTGTCTTTTTTTTGTTTACAGATACAATCATCAGTTCAATTTCAAGTCATAGAGCATTCTCGACATGCACAAAGCCAGAAAAGACACACGGCATGTACACATACTGAGATACATGCACGTGCATCCTCTGAACCGCTGATGTGGTAACACGTGCATGCACATATCCATCTAAACAAATATTTAATCTCATGTGGAGCATCTAAGCCTTATTGTTCTCAAAACAAGTGAAAATTTCAGGCAGTGTGGTAAAAGACAGCTTCTTGAAATAAAGAAGATTAGCCCTTGATGAATGATGTTTCAGGTTGAATTACTGGATAAACAAGTTAAATTAGTTCACCCTCCTGCCAAAGACAAAGTCTAAAGTGGAGGATTTAATAAGTTGAGACTGGCAGTTTTTTTTCAGTGAGAAGTCCTTTACTTGTAAGAGAGTTAAGGATTGGGGAATAAGGGAGTAGGATATTTGATGGAATGGGCTCCGGATGTCTTTATTGGGAAAAAATATTCTCTTGCAGTTGTTGTTGGGCTTTCACAGCAACAGTTTGGGGGAAATAGCCCAGGTCCTGTTTTTAGTAGCGTCGGCTTGACAGCCCCACTGCAAATACGCAACAATGGTGCTCGGACACGTGACGACAAATTCCCCCAAAATAACGTTGCTCCTTCTGCTGTTGGTTCAGGCCAGCTGGGGTCTGTGTGGCTCCCTCAAGTGAGCAAATCAATTGAACTGTACTGAGCTGGATCTGGATTCAGTTTAATAGAAATTCTGGTGTTTGTGGGAGATACACATGCATCATGAGGTATGCGGGAAAGAATATGTTAATGGTTCATCATCAAGGAAACTTTGAGTTCTGGTACCTAGTTTATCTATTACCATTAGATTTATCGTCTTGTTTATTTTTGAGTTTATTTTGTCATCATTTGGTTTCTTTAAGCTTTAGCGTTGCAGAATAATGACTTTTTTTTAGCCTTTTACGAAAAGCTAATACAAAAACATGTCAGGATCAATCTTGTGTAATGTCTGCACCTTGACAAATGTTGGCTTACTGAATTTTCTGTTTTGGTGCGAACTATAAAAATGTTCTGGAACTTTCAACAGCATATCATAATCTTTATCAGTGAATATGAAAATATTTAGGTTTGGTGAATCTAAGTCTTGGTGAACACATGAACACATGAAGACACCATCTTTGATCAATTGATTTTCATTCACGTAAATGTCCATTGTTCCCCTTTCTGTTGCCAACACAGGACACAACGTAATGGCGTTTCTGCCATTCAGTTCATTTGCTGTTCTAATTCTGTTCTAATACGCTTCTATCAGTGGCAACAGCAGCAGCAGTTTGTAGGCAAAGGATTTTACTTTTTAAGAGCCTTTTTAAGTGTTAGCCAGTGCTTTTAGGCCGTCTAGACATCTTTTTATATACAGTCACCAAAACAGCACTTGGTGGGCCATGGTAAAAGCTGCTCCAACAATGACTCCAACTTAAAACAACAAAAAAAACCAACAAAACAAAACAGAAAAAAAAAATCCCAAGCCTCTGCTTGCATGAAATCAATATCACTTTAATTCATCAAAGTCCAGCGGCCTTCCTACACAAGACCAGTGGTGAGCCATAAAGTTGGTGTCACCATGACGGGTGTCTGCAGATCTCTTGCAAGCTGAGTACTCTCTGCTGACATTCCACTTATATAATTTAGTGAGTTAATTAAATTATGGATTTCACCTGTTTGCAGTACAATGCAAGACATCAATGACTGCAAGTTTAATGATTTAAGCTAGCAAGTAATGCCGTAATGACAACAAGCCAAGCGTCTCTGCTTTCACTGGCAGTTTAAATGTGCTCACTTT
Organism: Oplegnathus fasciatus; assembly: GCA_003416845.1. NCBI lineage: Eukaryota > Metazoa > Chordata > Actinopteri > Centrarchiformes > Oplegnathidae > Oplegnathus > Oplegnathus fasciatus. Next base: position 332,551 of record NTHP01000646.1, read on the forward strand.
GACTCTGCCACAGCAAAAATGGCACCAGAGAGCAGCGCCAGAGCACTACACATAAATATGAGGCAGGTTAGTCTGTACCAAAAGACAAATTAGATTAGCATTAGCAAAGATGGCCACTAGGCCTGCAAATAATGTTTTCGTTATTAATTAATCTGTAAATTACTTTTTCGATTGATTAATAATTCTATAAAATGTCAGGCCTGTGAAAAATGGCCATCGTAATTCTCCAAAGCCCAAAGTAACATGTTGAGGTTCTTTGTTTTGTCCAATCAACAGTCCAAAACCTAAAGGTATTCAGTTTTCAATCATTTATAACAGAGAAAACCCTCACAGTTGAGACTCTTGAATCAGTGAATGCTTGGTATTTTTGCTTGATAAATGACTTTGATGTTTAATTTATTCTCAGAATCCTCATTTTAGCACTAATACCCATCTTGGTTAGTAGATAAAGATAGGAGCATCAAACAAAAAACAGTAAGAACAGAGAGCTGTGAAAGAGGACATCACAGGTGTTTGCAGTATTTGACTGACAGGTGAAGCACAGCACAAAGCACCAGTAGTAGGCGCTAAACAAAACAAAAACAAAATGGAAGACCTGCCGATTAGGAAATGTCAACACTCAAATTAATATGTAGCAGCTTAGATATTTTTTAATTAAACCTGGTTTGATTACCTGTGCAGGTGAACAGTAACACTGACAGCTTTACCAGCCACATCTGAGGAACAGCTAATGTCTGGGGTTAAACTCTCTCTCAGTGCTCTCACGCTTCCCTCTAATCTGTCAGAAGAGATGTTTCTCTGCATTCCTGTGGCAGTGACTGTCTCTCCAGCCCTCTGTTTGTGCTCTAATTGGTTGGATCAATGGCACTTACTTCCTCCTCTCATCTCACCACACGCAGTATACAGACAGCACAAACGCATTCGTACTCATACACACAGCAGAACAAATGTACACAAACAGGCTCTGACAGGCACACACACTCATATATAAACACACACATATGCAAACACAGACACGTGTATGCGAAGCAAAAAAACTAAAAAAAAAAAAGCATACATTGATTTTTTTTCTCAGCTTGTGTCTGGCATGGCTGCCACTTTTTTTTTGTCATTTTCCATCCTTCTAAGGTCAAACACCACACACACACATTCAGCTATGATTACGCATTATAACAGTGGAGGGTGTTGGATTAGAGATAATCATGTTTACAACTGCCGACTTTCTCCTCTCTGGTCATGCACCGCAAACAACAACCTCTGCCTCATTACAGTGTGTGTATTTATTTGCCTGTGTGTGTGTGTTTGTGTGTCATCTAATTCAATATCTCGCTCCATCATAAACAGCAGCACAGATAGATTTGGATGTCTGTAGTGATTGTGGTCCATCCTTGACCGCCTTATCAGTTACACTTTAGCTCACATTCCTGTCTAATAAGTCTTAATTAACCATAAAAAATGACTTGTTGCAGTCTAATTACACTCCAGTTGCACAAATGGAACATAATTTAAAGGGTCACGCTCTTTTGCTCTCTGTTTCTCTTCAATCTGCTCTCTTAATTTATTGGAGTATTAGAATTTTAAAAAAGTTGAATCATTGACATCATGGAGTGTCTGCTCTCTAGAGACACTTCCGTTTTACTTTTTGTTTTAAGTCTTTTGACAAAAATGTTTTAGTCATTTACATTTAGATTTTGTCAGTGAAACTTTAGTTAGATTTATATCTTACGTTTTCATCTTTCATGTTGTCTAATTCACTTCATTTTAGCCTGACCTACGCTAGATTTTTGAGGCCAACACTGATCAATATAAATATTTGGGAGTTAAAAAATCTGATAGTAATTCATTTTTATGTAGCACATAACATAAAGAAACTATTTTGATCCCTTAGATTTGTGACCAAGATACATATTAAGCGGTACATTTTACTGTGTAAAAATCAACTTGTCAGTGCCGTCTGGTGGACAAACTATGTAATGGTGGCATGGTTTCTAAATGACCTCAAACCTAGTTTGGCCGACACATACACAGATACTGATATATCTGCAATTAACTGATATTGTTCTAGTGATGTTGGTCTAGTTTGGTGTAGTGTGTTTGTCAAGTGCATTCTAAAGCTCGTCACCATCTATGATCTATTTGTACAGTTACAATGTGTTGTTCTTGTGTATCGCAAGGTTAGCAGAAAAGATTTGTTAGGCAAATGGATTACACACAAAGTGATTTGAGATCATTTAGACATCATTTAGGGCCTTTTCACACCTGAAAGTCTGGTGCGGTACAAAGGTTTGCGTTTTTGTTGCACTGCAAACGTTTGATCCGGTTAGTTTTGGTTTCACATTGCAATTATGCGCGCACACTAAAGAACTCTACATGACATACCTACATCCTGTCATCAGCTGCGTCTCCCTATACCTGTAATTGACTGGTTTATTGACGGGCGTGTGTCTGACATAGGTGTGTTGTCAGTACAGCGGGTAGCCTTCTATTGTAGTTTGAATGAATGGAACAAATCCATTCTGTTGCTGCTATAATAATAATTATAATTACACATCTGGTTTCTTCCTCTCCCTGTGTGCTGCCGCGACTTATTTTTTCTGTTTGTTTTTTTTCCGGTTCTGACGATAGCCTGCCAGAACTTCCTGTAAATATTCCAAAAGTCTGAACCATCCAAAAAATGATGCTGTCCAGGTGCCACAGCAGTAACGAGTGGGCGTGCATATACGTGTGCGCACATCTTTTTGTCGATGGTTATTGGTTAGAATTTGGTGAACTTCGACTGTCAATCAAAATGAATAAGGTTCTACGGCCACTAGCATTGCCTTTATATAGCAGTTGTGAGTGACTGTCAAATGTGTAGCTCTATCCAATCATATGCTAACCTTACTAAATGTGCCTTTCTGTTGTGCCTTTTCCCTGTCTGCCAAAGCAGTGGATGGCCTGATGATTTTACCCCCCACGGCCAACAATTTACCCACATTTGGCGGGTGCTCATTTCAGACTCTGGTACCAGCACATTTTCTAAGCACATTTATGCTCCCAAAGGGCTAAAACGCTTGATTGTAGTGACCCCATGGCACCACCCGCAGACTTCATATTTTTGGAGCCATTACAAGTAAGACTCTAAGAACAGCTATAGCATGTTGTTTCATCCTTTCAACACTTCCATATTGCTGGTTGTAATGAACCAATGTTGTGGCAGCCTTGATGAGCCTCCAGTGGGGCTTTAGACTTTAGACCTTTATTTCTCCGTCAGTACTGTCAGTACTGTCAGTACTGCTTCAGTTTTGCCTCATCTCTCAAAAGTCAAATGCTTTGTAAATTCTTTTAAGAACACATGAGAAACTGCTGCCTGACTTGCAGAACAGCATGATAAACAGCATGTGTACTGCAGGTTTTTCGAACATGCAGCTAATTGTCTGCTTAATGGGACTATTTTCCCTTTTTCCATTACTGCACACTGAGGCAAAATGAACCTTAAAGGCAGAGTGAGTGTCGATTTGGAGACAGTTCCGGCAGTCAGCTAAAAATTGTTAAAACTGGATTTCTGAAAACGTTCAGAGCCTTAGTTACAGGGAGGGAACTTGCCATAAGCAACAATAGAAAGAGGAAACAACAGGAAATACTGGGGTATACACTGTTAGATCTTGACATTTTTTGGGGAAAATGAATGTACTTGAAAAATAAATTTGCTCTTTAGATTTATATATTTTAGCCACGCAAGTGGTGTGGCTCTTGTGATGGCAATGTTGGTTGGTTGGTCCACCACTTTGGTCCAGACTGAAATATCTCAACTAACGAATGGAATGGCATAAAATGTGGTTCAAGCATTCACATTTCCCAGATGACGAATCCTAATGACTTTGGTGATCCCCTGACTTTTTCTGTAACGCCACCATCACGTTCAGAGTGAAATATCTCAACTACTATTGGATGGATTGCCATGAAATACACACATTTATGTTCCCCCACAGGATGAATTGTAATAATTTGGTAACCTGCTGACTTTTCATCTAGTGACACCATCAGGTCAAGACTTACTTTGCCAATACTTTGGTTCATGACTACATATCTGCAGAACTAATGACATGTGTCTGTTATACAGGAAGTAGTGAATGAATGAATGTGGGAGAGATTAAGGACACAAGTGCAGACACATAGACAAAACATCAGGGGGTTACTAAAATTATTAGGAGTATTCTATCTATCTATATATCCCATATCTATTCCTTATGGTTGAATCATAAACCATGAATATCTATATCAAATTCCACATCTGTTTTTCTGTTAGCTATCATGATATCTTGTTCTGGATCAAAGTTTTGCTTAGATGGTGGCCAGTTACCATCCTTTAGCTCTGCAGCCAGTGGAAAGACAAATTAAATCTGTCCTTTAGTTGTTGCTGTTACAACCAGCGTTGAACTGATCAATTCTATAATAATTAGTCATAGTGCAACATATCCATCATATCAGAGGTGGACAGTGCTCACTGGACCCGGTCTGATTTTTAATTAAAGGCAAATTTATGTAGCTGCAACAACATCAACAGCAACATTCATTAAGATCCACTGCAATCAGATTTATTTAGACATCATAGCCCATCCCTGGTCCAGACTAGCTGTTGCTGTTGTGTAGCCTGTGGTGCATGGCAGGGCAGGAGAACAAACAGGTTGTGAAAGGCAGGCAGGTCATGTATCCCCATGTGTGTGAAGCTCTGGGAATCCAGCCCTGAACACAGACTGTGGGTGAAGGTAGGAGAGAGGGCATGATGCCAGCTCCATGTGGTGAAGGAAGCTCGTATGCTGATGTTGAGGCGATTACATATGTTCGCCTCCATGTGAGTGTGTACGTAAGTGTACCTCTGTGTGTTTGTATGTGTGATTATATGAGTATGTTTACCAAGCCATCCCCTCCTTGCCCGCGGTCCATCTGTCACTCCAAGAAAGCTCATTAGGCATGTCAGAGACTGTGGGCCAGCTGGGAGGGTGAGTGTGTATGTGTGTGTGTTTCTGTGTGTGTATGTGTTGGGGGTGATCTCTGTCACTTCATATTGCATAATTTCCTGTTAAGGAATCCAACCAGCATGAAATAATCCAAAGTCTGAGACAGGAAAGGAGAACAAAATTGGCTAATTTTGTGTTATACAATCAAAACAGTTGCTTTCCCCCAAGTTAACCCTTAACAGTGTAATGAAACTGACTGCAAAAAAAACATGGGTGATCCAAAAACAACAACATTATGCACTCCGGAGCTCAGGCATGCTGTGTAATACAGGTTTGTTGAGGTCTGACGCTGCGGATTTGCTAAGCTGATTTTCTCATTTAACTCAAAAATATAACCACTGGTTAGATGGGAGTGAGTAAGCTTGTAAGTAGCACGAGGGACTGTCACCTTTTCAAAAAATCAATTTTTAAAAGTTTGGTACACAACCTGCGCAGCCTAATAGTGTACTACAGTGTTGAACTAATGTTGCATTTTAAAAAGTCAGCAGAAAGCCTTACCTTTATCCCTGGTTAGTACATCAATAGAGTCAAATCCAAACTGTTTCCTCACATTACTTGTCACATAGTTTAATGTCATTATTAACAATTCAGCACGGCCCGCTAGTTTACTTCATTTAGCGTTAACAAATAGAACAGCGAGAATAAGGCACTGTTGCACTTATACACTATGAATTTTGAATTGGAACAGAATTACAGGAGGTTATAGGTAGCGATAGTGAATAATTGAATTTGAGCTCATTCTTGACCTTTGGGAACAATATATATGACAAAATAATTTAACATGTCTTACCCACTAGCTTTTGGAGCATATAGCGGTCTTCTTTAAGAGAATGTAGCTGTCTTTCAGTCGAGTGAAAACATTTTTTTTAAATTTGTACTTTATTAATCCCTCACTGGGGAAATTCAATTTTTACGTTGTTATAATATTCATTATACACACATATGCCAGAAATACACAGCCTTTACCTATAGACACCACACCTATAGACATGCATTAGTGCATTAGTCGGTGCTCCAAGCAGTTAGGGGTTTGGTGCCTTGCTCAAGAGCACCTCAGTCCGCACTCCATACTGTGGTACATGCTGGACTTGAACTAGCCACACCCAGGTCCCCAAGCCAAGTCCCTCCTACTGCTGATCTTTTACGCTTAAGTCACGTGGTGACACCTGAGCCAGCTCCATTTGTTGAACTAAGACCATGGGATGCAGTTGAAAGCTCTGAAAGCTGGTAAATGGACTGATGGTTGAGCTTAAATGTTTTTGTTACATAAATAACTGCACAATGATGTTGAGTTTTTGACATATTTATAATCTTTAAATATTACGGTACTTGGGCTGTTGTGTTTTTATTTAGGAACGTTTTGTAGTTTTATGTGAAATACTCAGTCAGAAGGAAGAATCTTTTCTGCTCTTTCGGGTTTGAAAAGAGGCGGAGGCACGGCAGATTTGGTCAGATTGGGTTCACAGCAGTTACAAAAATTAATTCCAACAGTGACCAGGATTCACTGTGGAAGAAGTATCAAAACATTCATAGAAACCTCTCAAGCCACTCCTGCAGCATAATCTACTTCTCCACTGTCTGTGTGGATGCTCAGTTGGTGAACCACTGACTGTTTGGTACATACTGAACTTATAGGGGAGTGAACTGTCATGTCACCAAAATGCACTGGCTCTGGTGGAACTTGGGAGCTTTGGGGAGGGTAATAGTGCAACATGGAAGCGGTGTGTTTAGTCATATATTATGGTAGAAATGCTGCTTGGAACATAGTGAGCATACTCAGCATACAGAGGGTGGGTGTACTCAATCCTCAAAGGATAGATTTAGCATCACTCTAAAAAGAAAAATATTAAATACAAGTACTTTTGCCTGCTGGGATGTCAAAGCGTTGGTGCTCAGAACTGCACTCCTTCCAGACAGAATCTTTCAATAGAGTGATATCATTTTGAACAATTGTAGCAGATTGTTGCTTCATCCTTGTTGGGCAGAGTGTCATGAATGTGTGTGTGTATGTGCTTGAATCTGCCACCTACTGCTGTGTCTCTTCTATGTGCAGTAGGAAGTCAAGCCACACTCTGCATAACGGTGTAATATTATGCATAGTCTGCCACTGCACTTACTTTTCCTCAGCATGGGGACATGTACACACACACACACACACACACCGACACCCACACACACACACACACACACACACACACACACACACCCAACCCAACCTCAGACACATATGGAGATTAAGGCTTAAATGTCATATTACTCAGCAGTGTAATGGCGAGGCCAGCTACACACAAGGTGTCGGATTTCATCACTGTCTGGGAGGTGTGCGTGTGTTTTACTGCAGTCTGCTTGCTTATTTATGATCTTGAATTATCATTTTAGCAGAACCTGGTTTGGAGCTTCGCTCTCTGCTTCACCCTTTGCTGAACCAGGCCGTACCGAACAAAGAGCTGTGGAAGTGTCAGAGAGACGTTACGTGACCATTTGTGTGTGGCTGTGAATTTGTTTGTGTGCATTAGTCTGTATGGTACATGCTTACCTTCTAATTCCATCGGACCTTCTCACTCTTTAACCTCATGATGCCTGCAATTTCAGTGACAGTCATGTCAGCACTACCCTTTTTTCATGGATGTGAAATAACAGCAGAGGCGAGGAAACAATTTAAAGGCTGCTACTAACATCTAGTATTTACTGGGTACATATAGAAAGTCATACAAAAGAACAAAATGAGGAGATGGTTATGAAATGCTACAAGAATACAGATACCAAAGGTCTGGATTCTATTCACAGGAATCATCAACTTGATGACTTTAGACATAACAAAATAAAAAAAGACTTCTGCCTTTAAACCCATTGGCTGTAGTGTTTCTGCCTTCTCAACCAATAAAAGGTACAAATCTCAATTGAATCTTTGAGTTTTAGGTATTTTTGATTTTTGTTGCAAATGTTGAAAGCTGAATCCAAATGGATTTCAAGAGCAGAATGAGATTTGATAAAATGCTATTAAACCCAAGCCCTAGTCACTGGAATAACATGCTAAGGTACTCTGATCATTTTTCTCTCCAAAATTTTAAAGTGTATTTGAAAGCAATAAATACACATTTTAAAAGAATTTATGGTTACCATAATTTTGAAAATTCGTTTGTGAGTTGATTTTATACCCTGTGACATGTATTGACATGTCACAATTAATTACCATCTTCAGTGGCTAGTGGTCAGTGTGAGTAGCTAGTTTGACTGATGAATGACAGCAGTGATGAATGCCCAGAGGCTGATTGGACGCTACATTTAGAAAATACTTCAAGGCTACAGAAATGATCACAATGATGTCAAACCCAACTGGATATTTGGTTGGTGATCTTGTATTAACAAAGCCAATAAATCACCTTCAATACACATACCAGCTCCACACATTAAATGCACATACACACTAACACACCCCAATAATCTATCTGTTATGGGGTTTTTTCCTCCCTCAAGGAAAATCTATGTTAATTGACTGTAGCTGTGTTTTAAGCAGACATCTCACTGGGTGAAAAGATAAATGTCCTAGTATGGAGCCCTGCAGGACGTTCTTTATTCTCCTCAAAAGAATTCACCCCCTGGGTCTACCTGAACATCAAACCTGCACATGCCAGAACTATTGAGTGTTGGAGATTTTTCTTGTCGGTATATAACCCTCTGAAGAAATTACTGGGGAGCGGAACGTCCCCTGTGACTTTGATCTGTTATTAGTGACCATAGACACACAGTCCTCTGAAGGATGACCTTTGACCATTTTGGCATTTTTTCACTCTGTTTTCACTGCAGGTCTTCCATTGAGAAAGAAAACATACAGCTTGTAGGTGATGCTGAGAGCATATAGTCACACATAAAGTGTAATAATTCTGTCGCTGTAATTAAAGGAGAATTACACTGCACCCAAAGGGGTTGTTGCCACTGGTTTAACTGGTAATATACTCCAGTCAATACTCATTTAACTCAATCATTTTTAATAATTGCTCCACAGTCCTAAGTAGAAATACTCAAAATTACAACTTATAACCACTAATTGACACCAGTATTATTACCAATATAGGTATTTTTCATTTTGTTGCTGTTCATGATGCAGCGTGTGTTGTTTCCACCAGTAGAATTTATTGTGACATGTTGTACAGACTCTATATTACTGCCTGCCCTAATTTGTAACCAAACATACACTGTTTCCAAGAATATGCGCCAAACAAGTAGACGCTGACTGCCATCTGAAGCATCCTATGTGAAATAAAGTTTCAACATTTTTAGAAATGCTCGGATGGTTAGATGTTAATTTTAATCATTCAGAACTGTTGAGAAATTGATTGTTAGCTAAACCCCTCCCACGAACAATGATGGCATAGCCTGTTATGTCGAAGTGGTGGGCATGGGGCAGTAGTATAACAATAGGAAGAGTTTAGAGGGTGGTGTCTTTTTTTTTTAATCTTCTTTCCAAAACCGCAAACACAAGAGTGAGTATAAGGAATGGAATAAACAGTGTGTTTGTCTGCTGCTAACAATAGCATGCTTGGCTAACTTCTACATGACTTCAATATGTGTTATCAACTGGTGAGAATGCTGACTTTTTGCCCGTGACCTGTTATATATAACCTGAATTTTTGTCATCATTCCACAGCGCTGAGTTAGCACGAGATTATGTATACAGCCATCAAATGTCTATTTAAGACCCTTTTGCTTGTTCTTTCTTCGTTCTTTCTTTTTATACAAATGCCTTTACTAGCGACTGGCTTTTATTTGTTTGTGTGTGCCACATCTCCGGATGATATTTGAAGTTTGAATATTTGAATACCATACTTTATTTGAAAATTTACAGTATGGATCATCTTGGCAAATTCTCTGCAAAGCATCGCCCAACTTCAAATTAAAAATGGGTCCAATTTACCAGAATAAGTCGAAACAGAAACACACGCCACTGTAATTATACCAAATTATTTATAGCATAATATGGTCTAAAACAGAGTGGAATTCCCCTTTAACAACAGGAATGCATTAGAGACGTACCAGATGCCCTCACAGCCCCCGCAGGTCTGCAGCCAGCATAAACAAACTCTCAGGAGAGAGCAATAACATGGCGCCCACACTATAACCTGGCTGAAGTCACTACAACAGTGGCTATAGCTCCGTACGTGTGTGTGTCTGTGTGTAATGGAGGTGCGCTCTTTAGGACCATTCTGCAGCTCAGGCAAATCAGCAAATTTTTCACTGGTGGGAATAGACCCTCCTCCCCTGCTGCCATGGCAACCAGTGAACTGTGTGAACTGGCAGTGGATTTTGTGTGCATGTGTGTGTATATGCGTGTGTGTTCATGCAGTGGTGTGTGTTTTACAAAAAGGAAGAAGTAGCTAGAAGAGGACACACACCATGTCCAATGCATATTTCAATACTGCAGCTCTCCATATCTCACCCCCTGTGCATGTCAGCTTCATACCTGGACACACCTACCTCTCTCTCTCTTTCTCTCTGTCTCTCTCTCACTGCATCTCGCTTAATAGCTTACTGCCGATAATAGTGCGCTGTGCCAGCTGCTGGCATACCAGAGGCCTTGCAGCAGTGCTTGGCTGTCTCTCGTGCCTCGGCGTGCCGCTTTGCATTCCTCAGCTCCAGGGGGGATGTTTACATTTCAAAACTCTCCTGGTGGAAACTAAAGAGCTGACGGACCCGAGTCAGAGGGTTCAGGAGAGACAGGGACATGGACACTGAATACAGAGTAGAATAGAGAGATGGGGATTTGCTTCTGATCTCATTGCCTCCTGCAGACAAATCTCTATGTACAGTAAACATATATGTGATATCTCAGCGTTATTGGTTTGACTCTGTGTCCAACTCCATCCTGCTGACAGTAAAAGAAACACTGGGAAGATGGGCAATATTTTCTAGCTAGCTAGCTTGGAGAGCTGTTGTGAGTGACAAGCACTAGCATGTTCCATTCTGGCTAGTGTGTTAGCAGGTGGCTTACACTCTTAGAAATAAAGGTGCTAACTAGAACCATGTAGGGTTCTTCGGCTTGTCCCCATAGGAGAACCCTTTTTGGTTCCAGGTAGAACTTATTCCAAAGGTTTCACCTGGAACCCTTTCAGAGCGTTCTATCTAGAACCCAACATAAAGGGTTATACAGAGAACCCTTCATTGTTGTAATGGTTCCACCCAGAACCCTCTCTGTAGTTCTATCTAGAGCCTTTCCACCCTCTAAGGGTGCTAACAAGAACCCACCCAGGGGGTTCTACCAAGAACCCTTTTATATTCCAAGGGTTTCACCTATAACCATCTTGTCTTCTGAGGGTTCTATGAAGAACCATATTGCATTCCACAGATGAGGCAAAAAATGAGTGATTCCCATTTATTGTACATTGTAGTCATCCATCATTTTAACAGTCTGTTACAATTACCAATGTTGAAATTGAGAAAACGTTCAAACAGTTTTTAATAGTAAAACATTTATTTAAAAATCTTGGAACAATGTTGGATAAGGAGGGGAGACTCTCTGAGGATAAGCCAACAGAACAGGAGAGGCTGTATAGGGAACAGGTCAAAAGTGAGCATAGGACCAGTGGAATCAGCAACATGACAGATGGGACACAAGCCAGGCACATCAGGCCGTCCTCATCAGGTGAATTCATGTAATCTCCAGCAATGGTGACATAGCAGAGAGGGAGGAGAAAAAAGACAGTTAGTAGCATCATGCCAAGGTCCACTTACTACACCAGATGAATCATAAACCATCTACAAACAACAAAGTAATGCAGGGTCCAATGAGAGCAGTAGGAGTATGGGCACATAATGGTGACCGTGGAAAAGATTGAATAAGCCTGTCCTCCAACTCCTATATAAAGAGCCTCACTAGCACACCTCATTGTTTGTCCAGGCTGTATAGTTCATTTCAACAAAAAACCAAGAAACAAATGCTAGCATTAAAATAGTCCACCGTCCACCATAAAAGTCCTTAGCTAGACTTCCAGAAAGACTAGTTTCTGATCTCCTGTCACTTCAATCCAGCTTCTTGTATCAATTCATATACAGATACACAGGTGATCACACTTACAGTATAGACAGGTGATCACACAATGTGTGAACAGAGTGAAGGGGTGTGAACAAACTCGTAATCAAGGGTAGGTACTCCAGGTAAACCTGTTTTGTAGAAGAGGACGTGTGATGACCTGAATGTTGCTCTTAGAAACACTCTCTGTTGGGCTGGGTTATTAGTGTAGTGGTTAAGACATATGTCTGTAAGCCTGCATGCTTTTCTAAGTGGTGGGGTTATAGCCCCCCCTAAGTGCTGTACATATCTTCAACAGACAAATGCCCCTCAATTCAACCCTTGTCTATATGGTCTCTCCACAGCCTACAACAGTTACACACAATGTATCTCATATATTTTGCCAGCTGATGAGACAAAATATATTCAAATAAATTCAATATTATATTATTTTGTACTCGGATCGGTGGCTGCATTTGGCAACAAAATACTGTGGTGACGGCCCACATTCCCCATCATGCATAGTGGAGTAGTTTGCTGTTTCATGTTCCAAAATGCAAATGTTACTTTTTGTCAGTGTTTGTAATGTGTCTGTTCAGAACATGGCGGTTTATGTTGGTAATTGTCATTTTTGTGCTGGTTTATAGTTTCAACCATTAGTGATGTAGCTGTTGCATTTCTTGACACCGGCTGTATTTTGCTGCTATGTCTTGAATTCTTGTCCCTTGTGTTGAATGACATTGAAAGGTTGACATCTCATAGAAGTGTGAGTGTGAGGAGTGGGCAAAGCAGTTGATATTATAAAAGATTTTAAGTTGAATCAACTTCATAGAAGAGATTTCTGCACACTCAGATCTATGCAGATTCCTTACTTTGCTCTGATGAAGGTCTGACAGACTGAAAGCTTAGCTGAATAAAGTGAAAAATATGCATAGATCTGAGTGTGCGGAAGTCTTTTCTATTAGTTTGCACTTTTTGATGCTTCCAGCACCTCAGCTAAGATCTAGCTGCGTGGAGCGGTGGTCTTCCTGCATAAGTTAAATCAACTTGCCTTTTAGTGTATTGAACCTCAAATAACGATTCCAGCCCTTCACCCAAGTTAAATTCACTCAAGTTTTCATCACACATTTTTGAGGCAACCGAGTTCCTCAATTTTTTTAAGTAAATTTAACTTATCTGGGCTTACAGTAACATTCGCATTTAACTATTGTTTGGCATGAAATGATGGCAAAGATATCAACTATAGCAGAACACAAGTAAAACGAATTGATTAAGGGGATTCCAGATACATCATTTGAAACATGGGTAAACATTAGAATATTAGAGGGTGAGGATGTTTTAACAGCCATGCTTTCAACAATCTTTGAAGAACTCTTTCTTCAAAAAAGGGTTCTTCAGAAGCAAATGGTTCGGAGTAGAACCTTAGCCCTTCAGGAAGAACCCTTTTGGAGCCCTTATTTCTAAGAGTGTACTAGCTACAGCTAACTAGCTGCAACCAGCGAGTTTGCCAACTAACCAAGCTTTTGGCACAACCTGTTTCACAAACACATTCAGGTGAACTTCGCCGTGCCATCATCTGGTGTGACCAGATGACCAGGGCTTAAGGGAGTAGATTCTGGCGAACACTTCTGGTAAATACTGGGACGTGAACCATAGTCTCAGACACCTTGTCCACCATCTTCCTCCCTGAGAGGTTTTGCGGTGCTATAACAGTGTCACACTATTTCCACCTTTGTGAGACAACAGATATTATTTCCACAACCCCAATCGACCTCTTTTCACTTGTCAGGGCACATAAGAACACAGTTTAGAAACCCAGTGAAAGAAAGTTGCTTGTTTTTTAATAGTCTTTCAAATAGATTTTTGATACATTTAATTCAGAATATGGGTTGGATCTGTGTTTGTAGATCAATGTCATAGTGGTATTAGCTAAGGGCCACCTATTGGCAGAGTAGGCAGACAAAGCCTTACATATCTGTACAGGACATGTTGACATTTATTTTTGCAATTAAAAATAAATTACAGTTGGATGCTATAGGTCATAGCTGAGGTAGCACCTTTGCCTCATTACAGCATGATACCATCAGACTGCATCAGCAAACAAGACAACAACATCGTTGCCTTGTTTTCTCTGCCCCATGAACATTATGAAATCCTGATCAGCGCCTCCCTCTGCTCAACTGTGATTTATCAAAGCAATTTCTATAACAGCTCGGTCCTCCTCTCTTCTTTTTTTCCTCTCCTCTCTTGTCTCCTCTCCTGCCTCCCCTCACATCTCCTTTCTCTTATCTCCTCCTCTTCTTCCCTTTCCTCTCTCCTCTCTCCTCCTGTCCTCTCTCCTCTTCTCTCCTCCTCTTCTTGCTCCTTTCCCCTCCAACTTGGTTTATTTTCGGTGTCTACGCTCAAATGTTTTTCATGCTCTAAATGAGTAAGTTGCAAGCGCATTTCTATCATGTTGGTGTTGCAGCGGTGCAGTTGGAATCCAGAAATTGAGGATTATATTGTGATATAATCCACCAGCTACAGACACACATGCACACACACACACACACACACACACACACACATGTATATCTATACTTGATGATAATCTTGTAATTCCTGAACACCTTTTTCTTACTGTAACCCTCACAACCTGTAGATGTGAGGCTTATTTTTATAGATTTTCACTGAAAAACATGCAAATGGATCGATTTAAACTGATTTTCACCTCGATCTTGTGTTCCCACACATCAGAAGTTTCCTGCAGCAGGGGAACAGTTTACTGCAGGGTTCTCATGTATTGAGGACAGCTCAAAATATACATCAGCGAAGAGACAAATGGTGGAGAAAAAAAAGCTGCTGGTAATGCTACAGATCAGCCAGAGTACAGTGATACAATACGCTGGCACTACAGAGTGATGTCATGATTTGCAGCAGAGAGTGGATGTAAAGCAGGATCACATTAGGCCAGAGAATAAAAGGAACATGTCGGTGTGTGTGGGAAGGGATTAATATCAGGCCCATCTGCTTATGTAGACACGGATGTCATACATATGATGGGAGCATGAGCTGACGTATGGGGGGTGTGTTCATGTGTGTGTGAACAGTACATATGGATGAACAATGCGTGTTGTCTTCCGGTGTTTGTGCATGTGTAGGTCGGGGCTGGGGCTGTACGGAGCTCTACAGATGATAATGGTATAAAGTGTATTCCATGTCAGGAGGGCGCATGTTAAAGAGAGGGCATATGTAATCTTCCTATTGGTCAGAAGGAGGATTGTGCTGTTGATTTCATGGTATTAACTCGTGCAGAGCACTGAGAGAGGCACAGGACTGCACAACATGCAGCAGACGCCAGAGGGATGGATAAGTGATAGCAAACAGCTGCATATTCACAACTGATGTGCCAAAAGCTGGGGGTCAGTAGCATTTTATTTGATCTAATTCCAAAACTGAATCGCCAACTTGAACTTTAAGCAGCAAAAGTTATGCAAAATGTAAAATATTTAAAGTCACTATGTGTAGAACTTGAACATTTCTGGCTTTGGCATCCCCCAGTAGTAGTATTATAAAAAGAAACTGTTGCAGACAACA
Source organism: Oplegnathus fasciatus (assembly GCA_003416845.1). Lineage (NCBI taxonomy): Eukaryota > Metazoa > Chordata > Actinopteri > Centrarchiformes > Oplegnathidae > Oplegnathus > Oplegnathus fasciatus. Next base: position 348,133 of record NTHP01000646.1, read on the forward strand.
GTGCACGCCACTAAATCCAATTTTTCTACAGACAACATGTATGCCAGTAGAATAATTTGAAATGCACAGAAGCATAAATTCTCCTAAAAACTCCTAATTATGGCTTCCATGTCTCGTAATTATACAAACACATAATTATGGGATCTTTTTCTCTTAATGAGATGCTAAACTTCTTATTGAGAAGTTGTAATTACAATACACAGAAGTAATAATTATGGAAAAACAGTATTTTCTTCATTTATGGTTTTCATAAATTTTGTTTTTTGGTATATGCTTAAGAAGATGCTATAATCACATAGTTAGCCTGGTCCCAGACAGCCTGCTATTCAGATAGGTCTGTTGATGGCTTGTTTCGACCAATCAGAGCTCAACAGGCAAGAGTAAGAATGGAGATGTTGTTATTGTGCTAAGTGACTGCCAAAAGTTGTCTGGACATTTTGCATTCATTTCTTACAGTGTTCAGAAAAAACATGGCCAGTGTAGTTTATCTTTTTCAGTGATGTAAACAAACAGCCATGTACCGGAGATCAAAAATACAGTAGGTGAGTTGTTTCAGAATAAACTACACATTTAATTTAACATATGCTGTTATGTTCCTAAACCCTAAAACGGCCTCCCCCTTTCCTTCCCTACCTCCTAACTGTGCCATGTCCATTAATTCTCAGACCGCATAAAGCCCACTCTACTTGTGTTTGTTAAAGCCAACCATCAGCACGTATCAGCAACATCAGCAATGACAACATTTTAAAGAACTAAATTTTAAACAAGAATACAATGCAAGGGTGCAGAGTGCTAAGAGTGCTGGAGTAGATGTTGAATGATTAATATAATAGGTTACTTTATATACAGTGGGTGGTTATGTACAGTATATGCATGTATACATGTCTATATACAGTATATAGAGCGTGCTTCAATTTATATTTAACAATGATGTACATGTTTATTTAAGCTATGAAATATATCATTTGTAGGTAAGTAGATGCTTTGTAGGGTTATTGCATGGGGATTGTTTTGATGATGACACTATGACTGATTTAAACTGATCCATTGACAAAAAACAGGTGAAAATTTCCATTTTCTTCTTTTATAGACACATTTTTGATGAATGATTGTGGTCATGAAAAATGCAACAATGAAAATAAATGTGTGCCTGACCTGGCTGTGTTGAGAAACACATTGTGTTTCCAGTAGCTGCTTCACAATAGGCCATGTTTCGCTAGTTGGAATGCTTTTTATTTGAAGCAGCAGCAGTAGTCTTAGATCTCAGATCTCAGACAGGTGTAAAAGACATCTGTACAGTGTGACCGCAACAAGTGAAAAGGCCACCTAACTCACTGTCTTCGTGCTTACTCAAACTGTCCATCAAAAAGCTAGACCACCCCTTCCTCAGCAAAGGAAAAATGAGTTGAGCCCGTATAGCAACATCACTTTGGGAGATTCTGGAGGGACCGCTACGACATGACAGATGGGGGTAGCTGAGCTAGCGCTAGCACAAGCAAGCCTCTCCACTCTTATTCATTACAAACTATAAATATTGTTAGCCTAGTTAGCAAGGCTCTGTATGTCAGGTGACACTTGCTTCCCTCGACCTAAGACGCAACTTGTTTGTTGACAAGTTTGGCGCTAATTTGCATATTGACATCCAATCATAATGCAAGCAGAATACAGGTAATGAGAAAACATCTTAGTACCAGGTTTAAATGTATTGGCCCATGACCAGATGTCATTATCAGATAATGTATTCAGATACAGATCACATGTTAATACCAGGTGGAAATGGAGTCTAAAAGTCATGTTAATTATGTCTACTTATTTATTGATAATGTTTATTCAGCATATTTTTATGATAATTGCACAACGATTAAAATGAGAACACATACAGTAGCCTACCTAAGGATTTTGAAAGCAAGAAGCAGCCACATTTCTCATGACTTTTGATGAATTAAAGCGGTTAATTGTTCGGCATGCTATAGCAGCTTGTGGTGGCAGTACCTAAAATGTGAGTTCAATAGTATTTAATGAATCAGTCAACAGAAGCGTGTGTAAAGGTTACTGCACTATCTATGGGTATGAACACATCATTTCCCTCTTCTTTTCTTGCCTTCCAAAGGCCACCATTTTGCCATTCCCTCATAAGCTTACGCATGTACAGAAAAGAGGAAGCATGTTCCTTTTTTCAAGCATGCAGTAGGTTTTTACTGATGAATACCAACTTAACATTAATTCAGCAGCAAAAAGGAACAACATGAAAAGGATCATCTTTATTCCGCTTGTCTTCTCCTCTCCTTTGTTTCCACTGACTGCCTCACAACCTTTTTCCTTTACAAGCATTCCATCTCCGCAAATGTGTTTGTAATTAAGCAGCAGGCTCATAGTCACATGCTGTCAGAGCAGCCGATTACACTGGCGCAGTGTAGTGTGAATGAGAACACCTCAGTCCAACTACAGATTGTCTCACATTACTCCCTATTGTTCTCTAGTGTTGGTCCTCAGGTTGTAATTTACTGCATGAGTGACTCAAGGCCACTGTACTGTACATGGGTAACATATGACATATTTTTGGTACTCAACAAATACAGGTGACCCACAGTTAAAGTTCTGATTGGCCACAAACAAGTATTTCGCTGTGTGATGAAAGTGAGTCTGAATGTAGATTTACACCCTCTTATTACCCAATATGTCAGGAAAACATGTACACTGGAAAGAAAATTGTGAGAAAACAGGTGAGGAAAGAGGGAAAGAAGGCCAGAGAAAGATTAATAAAAGAGAAAATGGAGAGACACAAGATAAGAACAGACTGGGAAAAAAGGTTGAAATCCAGGTTGAGCTGCCCTCGGCTCTGTTCCTCTATAAACTGTTCCTCTGAGAATCTGCTTTCACAATTAGCACCAGAGGTGGCTCAGTGAGGTGGCTCCGGTTCACACTAGCCCACCCTTGAGCTATAGTAGCAGAGCACCTAACCTCCGTACTGCCCTGATAGTTAGCTTGTGTGTGCTGTGTTGTGGTCATGTCAGAAAAATAAGTTTCATAATGTGTGACTCTTCAAATTTGACTAATTTGACCTGATGAGTCCCGTATTGTCAGTGTCCTTACTGTAAATATGCTAAAAGTATGACACTCTTTCATTTCAGATCAGGCCATGCTATCAAATGTGTGACTAACTAACTAAACTGATTTTGTATGAAAATTTCCCTGATTTTAAGTAGGAAATTTTGTTAATGAGATTTTCACTCAGAATTTATACTGCACTGCATCAGAAATTGTGTCTCCGACTGTTGGAAGACACTGTTCACACTGTGCACAGTGCATAGTAAAAAGGATCCTCTGGCAGCGAAGTCAACCTAGAATACAGTATGAGTAAAATGGTGGGAAAATCCACCTCTTTGGTCCAGACTGAACTGTCCTAACAAATATTGGATGGGTTGGTTCATGGTTCCCAGACAATGTATCCTAATGACTTTGGTGATCTCCTGTCAAAAACTTTGGTATATGACATTCCCATCAGCCTCAGCTGTACAGAACGTTTCTTGCTAAACATCAGCTTATTAAGATTGTCATTGTGAGCATGTTAGCAGGCTGACATTAGCATTAAAGCGTTGCTGTGCCTAAGTACAGCCTCACAGAGCTGCTAGCATGACTATAGACTCTTAAGATTTGTTTTGAAAATTGAAAATTCATTTCATTTCTTTACTTCTTAATTAAAGCTATTTGCTTTTATCAGTATTTGTGGCAGTCATGTTCTCAGTTGTATTGTAATGAACTAATGTCATGTTCTACAGATGGCTGTTTGAACTTTTGTATTCAACAAAGGGAGAAATTAAATGAAAAGCCCCGCCCGCGTGATGATGTCATTTTTGGTGCATGCACCCTCACTCCGACACTGCATTGAGCATAAACCAGGTTTTAGTCTTGTTGCCCTTTCTCATCCGATTTTCTCTTTATTTTTTTGATTCTGATAAATCTATGAAATACATCTATGTAATCAAAGGCTTGTGTAGCGTTTTATCCAGAGAACTACATGCAAATATATGCACACACTACTGACTGTATTTCAACATGTAGTTATGACTTGCTTCACAGTGAAGTGTAGTCACTTAAACCTGGCTTTTGAATACATTTATATGTAACCTATACATCTAAAAAATGTTTAAACCAAACGTAGCCTGTTCTAACATGACTGTAGAGTTCTTTTGACCAGCAAATCACTAAATCAGTGTTTGCTGTGATATACAGTATATGTGGACAGCAAGAATGGACAAGATTGGACATGCTCTATGAATTCCACTACTTTGGGACTGAAAAGATAAGGCATAACAGCCATGCAAGTGACAGTGATAACAACACAACATAAGGAAATATATTGAACACAGACCATACACACTCTATCATCCACAGGTGAGACACTGGAGAAATATTATATTGATTTTTCTATCCTGTATAATAGGATAGAAAGTCCCAGGTCAGCGCGGGTCATAATCTGATTTCTTGCTGCCCACGTTTGCTGCCTCACTGATTAAATGCCAGTATTACCATGTAACCTTTAGCTGGGAAGTAGCACACATACACACACAACCAACAAGTTTTCAGTGTGTAGTTTTATACATCTGCAACAAAAAGCAGTTCTTGCTGTCATTCATCTCCATCAGATGGATACACATACAGGCATACATTTACTGCCTCCATCTTTATGGTTGCCCTCTCTCTCTTTCTCACGTTCACACACGATTGACTGTTGAGCCAGAGCTGACCCCATGCAGCGTGATTTAAACCTTCTTTCTTTTTTTCTTTCTCCTCACGCTATCGCTTCACTCGGCTCTACGAGTTGGAAATAGATGCGTTTCCATGAATATGACTCCCTGGGGGGGAAAAAAGCTCCTTGGAGACGAGAACGCTGGAACTTTTTTGGTGCAGAGCGTACAGGCCAGAGCTTGTTAAAAGCCTATCACAGTGGTGAACTTGTCATCGTAGAGAGGAGGGTGATTGATCGGGAATTGTGTCCCGTCAGGGGCACTGTGAAACTAGAGTCATGTCTTCATCTGATATGGTTATCTGCTGGGTTTCACTGATGGAGATTTGGAAAGGATGTGGAGAGTGAACGTAGACAAAAGGCCAGTTGAAGACAGTAATGTGTGGTGTTTTGCTCATTTTGTTGTCTGTTTCCCTTTGAAATGAACTGTGAGAAACTAATTAAAAGACAATTAAATTTTATTACAACTTGGATTATTTTCTCTAGTAATCACCAAGTTAACTGCTGAGCATGTGGCAAAATCTCTAGAAGAAAAGACGTTTGAAGGCGAACAGTGATATTATTATTATTATTATTATTATTATTATTATTATTATTATTATTATTATTATTATTATCTGTCTGTTGTAAACCTAGATTTATTAAAGTCAGAGGCTTACAAAACAGCAAAACAAAATGACACTTATCAAAACTTTAATCTCTCCTTGCTTTTTCATTAGCAAAAACCATTGTACAAATCATTCAACAAGCAGGCTACACATTTTTAGCCAACACTGATAGTCGATTATGATGTTTGAAATGACAAACATCACCAGCAGCAGATTATATCAGCTGTACCTAATCAACATTAATTCATTGAACCTGCAATAATAGACTTTTTGACATCTTCTTTTTGGTCAGCAACAAGCTGTAAACACAACTTTGACTTATTATTATCTTATAAAATTGTTGTGGCGAATATGTTAGCAAACAAGTCCACTTTCCTTTAGGCTCTGTTTTAGTCTCCTGAGAAACATATCTGACTCTTTAGCTGCTAAATGCTCCATAATATTCACCAGATAGCCACTAACTTTCTCTCTCTGACGTCTGGTGCTGGGCACATAGTGCCCAGTGGGGTTTTTTAGAGCCTTTTCACTGAGCGTGTGTGGAAGCAATGTTGATGAGAGCAGAAAGAAAACCAAACCAGTAAAGTTGCAGGCTGTAAAACCAAAACAGTGAGCTGAAAGATGCTAAAATGCTCCATAGAGCTGAGGGGAACAGCAGGGATGGGTGATAATTCTCTGTTGGTAGTCATTATAAGCAACACCTTTCACATTACACCTAGTCACTTATTCCTCTGACATTGGCAAAATACTGATTAGTCCAGCTTTAGCTTTTCTAAAACTTTCTAAACCAGCAAAATTAAGCTTGTCTCTTTGACTTGACTCTCTGCAAGCCGTTGTCTGCACTGAGGATTGGTTGTTGGTGAAAGAAACACCACTCTATGAGAGCAAGTGGACTCAAGTGGTTTTTCAAGCTCAACAAGAACAACAGAATGTTAAAGAGGTACTGCACACTTAAACATGTTTTTGAGCTGTAAACTAAATGATATGACTGTACTGTGATGAAACACATCAATGCTGGTGTTAATATCGGCATTTCTTGCCAAATATATAAAAATCGGCATTTTAAGGGGTTTTCCTGTTTAAAATCAGCCCTGGCCTTGCAAGGCCAATGCTGAGATGGAGTCGACCGGTTGGGACTCCTCTACGTCATGAAATTTATATTAAACAAAAGAGCGTTAACGCCCTCTAATCAGAGGTAGGCGACTCCACCTGCCTCATTTCCCACACCTGAGTGGGAGTCTGCTCATTTTCAAATATATGCTGATCGAGACTCTTCATCATAATTAAACAGCTTTACAACTGTTTTGTACGTTCTAACGTAACGTGAACTAATGTTACATTACATTACCACTGGGGGTTCATTGATTATAATGGAAGCGTAGTTCAGCACAGCTCCGCCAACGATCCGCATACGTTACGTGTGCAGCCTGTCAGAGACTGCACTACATTGTCTCAGAGAGCTCCAGCTTCTGGCATTACTGGGGCTGGCGCCAACGGCTCAAGTAGGTGCGACTTGGGACCACCTTGGTCCTCCACCACACTAATGTCCGTGTCAGGGGATTCTGGAGGGGAAAAGTCCTCCACCTCAAAAGAGACCTCTGTCAACCTGTGTCGCTCTCTGTTTTTCTATGGCAAGGTGAAGTCACTGAGCAACTCCTGCCTCACACATCCCCCCCCCC
>NTHP01000646.1:357699-421422 GCA_003416845.1 Oplegnathus fasciatus
CCTTCTCAGCCCCATGCCCACTTTTTAGCCTTTTTCTTTAGTGAAATAACGTGGGTGATTGTGTCACATCAGTTTCAGTGGTTGGAATCTGAACTGGGACCTGAAATATAACCTGTTTCAGTATTTTATAACGTTAGTAACTAAATGATAAAAGCTGAACCTAAATTGATTTGATAAGGGTCTCAATAAGATTCGGATTTGAGCAGTTTCAATGTTTGATGTAGATTTGATACCCCAGACCTTCATATTATAGTAATTGTAGTAGTGTGCACACAGTTTTCCATGCACTGAGAGATTGTTATCAAGATTTTGGGTGTGCTTTGGGTTCACTTCTGACATGTTTCTTGTGCTGTGTTTTCAGCGCTCACTCAGCAATTACTTCGGTGTTTACCTAAAACATCGTAAAAAATGATGATTGAAATTGATTTAACCTAAAGAGTGAAACATTGTTACGAACATGAATAAGTAAAATTGAGATAACTCCATTAAAGACAAGCTGTTAAACTTTATCCAAGGGCCACAGCAAAGAGCAGAACTTAGTTTTTTCCCGAACTAAGAAGGAGGGCAGTACTGAGGTTAGTTGCCCCACTACTGTATTTCAAGGGTGGGCTAGTGTGAACCCAGCACCCTCCTCACTGAGCCACCTCTGGTGCTAATTGTGGCCTGAGGCTGCAGACACTCAGAGAACCAGTTTATAGAGGAACAGAGTGGAGGGCAGCTCGACCTGGACAGTCGTTTTTCCTGATCTGTTCTTCTCTTCCTCCTGTCTTTTACTGTGTCCTTTTAAAGTTACTTCAGTAGATTTTCTTTTTTCTGCACATTTTGCACATAGCTGAAGACATTAAGAGCCATTATAAAGACGTGGATTTGTAGTTATTCAACACTGATGTTGGTGGGCGACTTACAGGAAAATGTTGTAAATAGGGTCAACCTCTCTTCGTGCTTCCCTCTCGTTTTCTCTAATTTCTGCACTTTTTTTCCCGCTGACGAATGTCCGATGTGTTAGGTAATACCACCCACTTACTTGTAAGCACTTGTGGCAGAAAATAAATGCAACCACATGCTGCCGTTTGTACGTGTGCGTGTATGTGTATGTGTGTAGTTGCATGCTTTCTTATGCACTAAACTGTTAACCACTAGCAGGCGTAAGGCCACAGGGTCGAGCATTTTAAACTTACATCATATTTCTCCCTTGTACCCGCTGCTGTGTACATGGTGTGCTCACTGTGCCGTCTTAAGCTGCTCGATTCAGAGAATAAATACATGCGGCAAAGACAGTTTGCATTAAACACTGAACCTAAATGACACTATCAGAATGGCACTTTGTCAGGGTCTGAGCCTTAGTGCTGTGCTTACCTCCCAATGCATTAAACTGCCATCTTTAGGATTAGGACAGCTAGAGCAAGACTGGCATACTGTGAGTCTATGTGTGTGTGTGTGTGTGTGTCTGTGCATGTGTGTGTGAGAGAGAGAGGGAGAGAGAGACAGAGAGAGGGAGGTTCACAAATACTGTCAAATATACTGTAAGAAGTAAGAAGTAAAGAAAATTAGACTCTTGACTTAAAATCAAATAGTTCCTCATGGACCAAACTGTTGCTCAATATGAATGTGATATTGTTCGACGGTTTTGGGTCGATGTTTTCCAGAGAACTTGTCCTTTTTTTAAGTGGCTGGCTATAGCCCCTGCTATTGCTTAAAAGATGATAATTCTCTAAACAGAGAGTTTATGTCACCACAGCTGTAGGTTGAAGGATTCTTTCCTTGTTTGTATGTATTTCTGTAAATTTCACATTTGATATCTGACATCTGATATTTTTTAATACCTAAATATATTAAAATCTTAAAATCTGAGGCAACAACTTTAATATTCTCCACCAGACTTACATATCCAGCTGTATAGAGAAGACTTCAAAAAACAGTTAGAAGATCAGAAGATCGATACCACTCTCATTTGTGTGTGTTCAGTACAGAGCTGGAGCCGGGGGGCGATTAACCTGGCTTAGCATAAAGAGCTAGCTCTGTCCACTTCGAAAATACACCTACCAACACCCCTTAAGCTCACTAGTTAACTTGTGTCTCATTTGTTTAATCTTTATACAGACAGAAATGTAAAAGTGATACGTTGTAGATTTAGGGGGGGTTACATGCCGTATCTACTTGGTGAACAACAGCTTGGTGCAGTGACTGTGCGCAGCTCTCCAGAGTCTTGTCGCCATGTTGAGGTTGCCACGTTTGGTACGATCTCAAGCCTGTACAGAGACAAATACTAAATCCTTTGCTCACAGACATATCTGGCATCCCACACTGTACGGAAATGCTGCACTAAAGTTCTGGGTGTGTAATAATACATAATAAACTGCATGAATCCACAAACTGACGTTTTTACGTTTCTTTTGGTGTACGGGTTAAACAAGCAAGACACAACATGTTCTTTAGTGAGCTTCAGAGGTCTCCACTCAGGACTCTGTAGGCTTGTACAGACTTTCACCTGATTCACGGTATTACAACTATCACTCTTATTGGTTCATAAGGTTTGGAGACCTCACCTAATTCTCTGCCCTCTTCAACTTGAACAGAAGTCTTATAAGTCAGATAAGTGGAAACACCGGTGTGGGTGTGCAGAGTCTTTAACATAGTGGAGTATGAGCCCACAAAACAGACAAACAATCAAAGAAGAAAAAAATAATATATTATATATGTATATTTCAGTTTGTGTATGTAGTAATATTTTTTAAGAAGAGGGAAAAAAGTTTAGAAAAATCATGATGATGTTGCTTGTCAGCAGTGAGGCCAGCTGTATGAACTAGGTTTGTCAGAAAATACTTAATTAATAGTGATGCCGTATTCTACCAGTGATAACGGCCACGGACAACACTACTTCTTAAACAAGACAGTGACGGGAGGTTTTAGGGGGACCTGTATAATAACTTACTCAGATCTGGTCAGTCCCAATTAGGTCAGTCTTTCCTTTGTGTTGCCTTGAGAAAATTCACAAACCCTTGGTCTTATATTGAAAAAAAAAACATGTAAAACCCTTTAATGGACACAAAAATACATGGTCATGATGCTTAAAACGAGGCGGAAAAGTAAGCATTTTGGAGACACATGGTTTCCACATGCCAGTAAGTCTGTAGTGGCCGTTGTTTGTTTTCTGACACACACTCTACACACTGCATGTGAGTGTATTTCTCCATCACAACAGATGCTAAGCATGTTTTGTCATAGATGGAGGAAAAGCCATCTGTCATCTGCATAAAGCAGCATCTTCTCTGCTGCTCTTAAAACACAGCGGCCGCCTCATATCCCTTTAATGATGTATAGGATTTGGAGGATTCTCTCTCTCTTTCTGTGTGTTTTTGTCTATTGGAGCTGCGGAGCTCTTATGTAATGTTTGTGGTATTACGTAAGTGTTGGGGGTGGCAGTGGCCTGGGTTGGGAGTACGGGGCTCGACTGTTGTTTCTCTGCCCCTGGAGTGACGAGCCGCCCGTCTCTGCTTGGGTCAATCCACATTGATCTCACACAGCTAAGGGATTTGAGAACTGACCACGTGTGAGTGTGTGTGTGTGTGTGTGTGTGTGTGTGTGTGTGTTTGTAGCTAAAGCTTTGCCTCACATTTGTATCATTCTCAAAAATAACCCAAATTGCAGCAGTGAATCATTGCACATTATTTACAGTATTTCATTTCATAAACATTTGATACCTAAACCATGTGTTCTGCTAGCTGAAAGTTGGCCTCTTTTAATTGTCCCCCTTATTTCAGGTAACCTGCCTAAGTCTGTACAACATACAGTACCAGTATGCAAAAACCTGAAATGTACAGGATGTTTGTGTGTGTGTGTTTAGAGCTAGACTGATGAGACTGATCAGCCAGGCTGGTATATCAGCCGATATTAGCTTATTGCAGACATATCAGTGTATATAACCAGTAACCAGAAGCAGCAGTACAGAAATGCTAAACCAGGTTTTAGGTCCTTTAGAAACAGTGGTACCATTACAAAGTTTGTCCACCAGACAGCCCACTCAGTGCAGGAAAAAAAACATATCTGTGGGTCTTTAGCAAGTCTGTTTGTTTATTATTTAAAAAATACTATCGGCCAATATATTGTTATTAGATTTTTCAAACTTAAATGAACTTTGATATCAGTAGCCACAAAAATCCAGTACCAGCCAGGCTACATCTCATACTTGCCAAAAATTGTACTTCCATGAAACACGTTAAAAAACCGTCATGCGTGGCCCAGACTTGTCATGTGTTCATTAATTCTGATTACTGTTGTGTAGATGCAGACAAAGCTACAATCTTAGCAATTATTTTATTTTACTGTGCGGATTAAAGTTTATAGATTACTGCAATACATGTTCTTAAAGACTGATTTAACATGTAGGCATGGATGAGAATTGGCCATTGAAGATTCTTCTCTGGTTCACATTTTTGTCAGTGTGTCAGTGAAATATGGCAGTCAAGCTTGTTGTTGTGATCACTGCCATGATTTGTATCATTTACTGTGTGTTGTAAACCTGTTTATATCAGCAGACATTGTACCACAATGACCTACACAAACCACAGCAATACACACATGTTCACCCATAAGTAGAACAAGAAGAGGATTTGATGTGATAGTGTGATTAACCCTGCTCTTCCATTCACACATTCAATTAGATGTTCTTAAGCTTTCACACATCCCTGCAGTGCTGGGGTATTTAACTGCCTGTTAGCTTGGCTAAGGAAAGTGATTTGAGGAAGGATTGAACTTCCAGGACTGCTCATGTCTGATAAACTAAAGTGATAATCTATCACATAATAACACACTTATTTTTCTCAGGAGGTGGAGGAGACCAAAACAGAGCTAAGGAGAGTGAATATGGGACTTACATTCATCAGGTGGACACTAGGGGTGGGATAAATAATCGATAGGACGATTTATCGTCACCTTTATTCACGTGATGCATAATTGATCCACTTGCCTAAAGCATTATCAATGTTTTGGGGGGCGGCTGGCAAGTTGTCACTTATTTTCCCACTTTGAAAGTGGCTACCCTAACATCCACTGACTTTTTTGTCCACTTGGGGGCAGCGGAAACAAGTTGTGAACACATATCCTCACCTTCAAGTTGATATGCTGAACTTGTTAGCAAAAAGTTGCTTATTTACAGTTATGGAGAAACATTAGCATTCATTTGGAGTCGTGTTTATGTCCACCTGATGTATGTAAATACAATGTTCACTCTCTTTTAGCTCTTTTTTGGCCTCTACCAACTCCTGAGGCTAATAAGCTCCACTATGCATACCAGCTAGTTCACTAACTGTGTCTGTCTACTGTTTGGTGCTGAGCAGGTAGTGTACAGTGGGGTTTTTAGAGCTTTTAGCTGAAAACAGCTGCCTTAACCTCTAAACTATGGGGGACACTCCATACCCACCTTTTTACATGTACTTTTTAAGCAATTGCACTAAAACCCACCTCACACTCAGTCTGAATACACCTTTTGCGTACCATGAGTTCTATCCTCTCTACTGTATAAAAATGTTGATAATTGAACCGCATTGCTGGAATAGAGCTGCTGATTTCAAAGTTTCAGGGCTCATGATTCACCAAGACGTTTAGGGTTAGGGATAAACACAGACTTTGCCCCTGTTCTACCCCTTAACAATTCATTTAACAGCTCATTTTGGACTCACCCTCAGTTTGGGCTGACTTAAAAATACCACTACAAAGGGTGGTACACCACTCGTAATTTGTACAAATCATCAGAAGCCGACAGTAGAATGGAAACCACTTATAATAACTATATGTATAAATGCCAGTGGCTGAAAGTCATCTTCTTCTCTCTCATTTCATAATGTAATAATAGACTTTTAATAAACGTATTTCTATAGCTCAGAGTGCCTTGCATTGAACAGATTAAAAGCGTGCAAACAAACAATTTAAACTACAATAAAACATATAGGAATTCAATTAAATAAGAGTGGCAATTAAAAACTATAAAAGCAAGATTAAAAAGATAAGTCTCAATATGTTTCATGAAGGAATTTACAGAAGCTGCATGTTGAATATTTATGGTCAGGCTGTTACACAGTTGTGGTCCCTTATAAAAATATTCTGCCTCTCCATACTTTGTCTTATCTGTTGGTACATTTAATGCTGTAATGTTGGATGACCTGTGTCAGCAGTGGTTAGGAGTATAGAGGGAAAGACAGTCGACTGTATGGAGGTGCTAAACCATTCAGAGCTTTGTAAACTAGTCATTTTTAAGAAAGAGACAGAGAGCCAGAGTAAAGATGCTAAAATGGGTGGAATGCGCTCTCTTTTACTTGTTTTATTTGACTATTATGGACCATATTTGATGCTGTAAAATCTCTCTTGGAGGGAGAGGGGATGCTACTATATTTGACATGAGCCCACAATCAGAAGAGGAAGTGAGGACGGTGACATCAAAAGGAAGAAATGGGATGCAGCCTTACATCCATGTGTCTTAACACATATTAAAAACTCTGGGGAAAAAAACTGAAGGAAGATTTGATTCTTCATTCATTTTGAAGTATGGCTTCATGCTCTTGAGTCAATGCGCTGGGCTTCTCCAAAAGGACTCGACTGCTCTAATACAGACTTTCGGGCAGATGTTTTACTTATGTTATATATGGATATATTTAAACTGAACATTCCCATATATTAGTGCAATGTTATTACAGTGACAACGGGTTGTTGCTTGTAAAGATTTTTCAATACTGTTTATACTGATAGCTTTAATATAATTTAATTGTATTAAATAGTGGTTGACAATGATCAATGAGCCACTGTGCTTTATGGCAATCCTAGATTCATCGAAAACAGGCATTTACATCTGGTTTATGTCTAGAACTGGTCTCTCAAATGACAGTTAACTGTATATCACTATTGCAGTGTAAACTTTTTATTCATGAACTCCAGCCTATTTACATCATCTGTTTTTACAATTTTAGTCTCAACAGCAGCAATGCGGTGTAGAACAAAGCCCGGAATGCTTTGCTTTTTAGACTGACCATTCAGGTGGTAACAAACTGAGGACAGCTCAAGTGAAAACATTTAAGAATTTGAATTGAATTGAAAATGTAGTGGATTTCTGTTTTGAGATTGAATTCTGTGAGTAAATAAAAGGCAAAGGTCTATTTTATTTGTTCCACGCTCTAACCTTCCCCTCATGGTTACACTTGAACTCTTTCTTCATCATGTTTTCAATGGCAGCTCCACATCATGTCAGATTCTTCATTTTGTCTCTTCTTCCCTTCCCTTCCTGCCCTTCTTATCTCTTCTGTCTCTCTCTCTCTCTCGCTCTCTCTCTGCTGCTGTCAATTCCTATGAGCAGACAGGCCTGTGTTGTGTTTGGGCCACACAGGGCAGCCTGAAGCTGAAGCCGCCTGACTCACAAGCTCTCGGCTGTCGGGAGACAGAATGTCACTGCACATTGGGCTGCCTTCACGTTACACAATCGCACGCACAAACACACACAGCAAACAAACACACTGTATGAAAGTATACACACATAGTCACGACACACAGATAGTACACATGTACACACACAGAGCAAGCCAAGCAAATCCCATACACACAGTCAGTCACACTGGGCTGAGGCTATTTTTAGCCTAGCCACTGGTATGCAGACTCGTATGCAACAGGAAATGCACGTGATGGCTGTGAATGAATATGTGGCATATTTTGGCATGTTCTGATTACCCACTGCTGTCAGACAGTGATGGATTCACGGTGTCATCTCTGTCAGGTCGGGACAGAGTAGTGTCAAAGGGATATCTCACTCAAGGCTGCTTTACACTGAGCATGTGTGGATCACTGGATTCAAACTCCTGCGTACTTGGTTCAGGCTTTTATTTTACCTGGAGCACAGCAGTGCCGTGCACCCTGAACTTGAGTCACTACAAATGGTTGCATCTGTGTGCCTGAAAATGCAGGTTTGGCTCCCCCTTTAATAGAGCTGAGGTGTGAGTCATCAGCAGTAAAAATAGGATCTGTTCGGGTTCTGAACAGATCCAGTCTGAGGTGGTTCGAAGCATTTGATAGCCACAAGCTTATCATGCAGAAAATGACAAGCCTCTCACCCATTGTCAGCTGGGATCCGCTCCAGCCCCTTGCATCCCTCTAAGAATAAGCGGTATAGATTACGGATGGATTTCTTTGTCTTTTCTTTCCTCTGGGATGTTTATCCATAATGGGCATTTTGGAGTTTTGTCTGACGTTCAATTGAAAATTGCAAACAGGAAAAAGCAGTTCTTTCAAAAGATGAAACAGATCGTGAAAATGAGACATGACTTGTGTTCCTTTTCCTTGTCTTTATCTTTTTTTTCTTTTATTGGATATCAAATTCATTTTACTTGCATCTGTGCCTGTCACCTTGATTTTAGTTATTTGTTTATTTCTCTGTTTGTTTGGTTGATGAGACATCCCACATGAGTCCTTCAGGATGCCTTCTTCTCTCACCTGCAGTTAATTTTTCACATTTGACCTCCTTCAGTGTTTCAGCACGTGTGTCTGTTTTTTTTTTCTCTGCAGCGATCCATGAGTTCCCCAGGGATTACTTCACCAACCAAGAGCGCGTCGAAGGAGCTGTGGGCCTGCACGTCGTCTGTGTGAGTGTCACCTGCAGCACTGTATACTGCATACACTCTTACTAAGGGGTGCAAGTGCAAGTGTTTAATGTTTGAGTCACTGCATTTCCAAAGGAGCTCTTGCTTGCATTTGTGTAGGTTTAAATCAGTTATACAACACTGGAAAAGGGCTCTGTGAAGGATATCAGGAAAATAAGATTGCAAAAAACCTCTTAATTACCCAGTTCGAAAACTGATTCAAAAAATGCTGAATAATAATTATTGTTGATATTTCCTACCAGAGCTTCATCAAGGCTGAGATGTTTCTTTAAGACTTTTTACGCAGCAGCAAATCGATGTGCAAGTTCTTCTGTCATCTAATAATGTAAAAACCATATATGCTGTGCACAGATACAGAACACACACATATGATTTAGCTATAGACGAATCCAGGCTGCAGGCGGAAGTAGACAAGCTGCCATTACTGCAGTGGGACCTCACCCGTAGACCTGCGTATAACACTGTAATGTACGGAAATCTCTCCAGTAGATCCTGAAGAGGCTGTTTAAAATATAGTCGTCAAATGGCATTAAAATAAAGGTTATAATCGACTTAATCTCTTCAGCGAAATTTAGTCCAGTTTTAACAGAACACTAAACATCTTTTCTTTTCGGTGCTATTATCAGCTGCTCCAATTACAAACTGATATTTAGATAACAGACATTATTATTAAATCATCATGTTTTGATCGCATTATGAGGCGCTTGCTGACAAAGGACCGACCAGGTACTGCAAAAAAATACAAAAGAGCGGTGAGTCTACTCCAACGACTGTATATAAAGATGGACAACATGACAGCTCCTCCAAAGTGAAGCCAAAACATCTCCATTGCCTCCTCGTGGCTGGCTGTAATATAGGTCATAAATCCCGCCCCCTCCATGTTAGCAGATGGGACATGGGCCAAACTAAAAAATCAAACTACAATCCAAATAAATTTTTCCCAAAGATGGTTTCTGTCATTTTAGGTAGTTCTTATCACGCTGATGTTTGTTTAAGTGTTCATTTTTCTGATAAGTTTGGTTTTAATTAGTTATTTGATGCTATAAAAATGGGGTGAAACGTCATGATTGACAGCTGTCAATCACAGTGAAGTAGTCGCGGAGGCACATGCAGACGTATTTTTGGAAATTGTACGTCGGCAGGAACATCGAGAGGAGATGTAATGGTAACTTTAGCAGGTGATCGTTAGCTAGCAGTTACTAATTACCTATTACCAATAGAGTCTGGCGGGTGTATGGGCGGGACCTCGATACCGCGGCTCCTTCCCCGATCACTACTGCGCAGACTCTGGTCCCAAATGACATCACCAGTGCAAGATGGCAGCGCCCGTATCCGGGATATTTTGGCTTCACTTTAGTACAGTGGGAGGAAGTGGAGACGTGTCGTCCATCTTTATATACAGTCTGTGGTCTACACAGTTAGCCACCACCGCACATATCTCTTGCTAGCTTGGTACTACATTTCCTGGCCAAAATTCCCCCGTGTTTCTAATTTTTATTGATATAATATTATAATGCATTTCTTCTGATTACAAGGACTCGTGGTGTTGATGTGAAATCATAAGCTAGCAAGTGATTCCTGATAATCAGGCTAGCTAACGTAACTCTACATTTTATTTTATTTTTTCCAAAGCCTGTTTTTCGTAACCAGTGTCAGACGAGTGTTTTGAGACTTATATCTGTTGAAGGGAGCGACTGTCGACTGTGAACAACCCAAACACCTTTGCTTCCACTGTGTGTGAATGTGTTCAGTCCCACTCCGACACTGCAGTAATGGTGGCGGTGCCAAAGAGCGCAACACATAAATCAGCTGCCAGATTTGTCTATACATGCACGTTATCGTCATCCTGAACTAATTGTAACCTGCAGCCTATTTACAATTTAAATTCTAAGCTACCGCAAATTCTCCACTGAAGGCCAGTATTCAAATGCTGGCCAACACGAATAAATAAAGGCTGGTTGTGAATAAAGGCCAGGTAAAAAACATCGAGGAGGGATGGAATTACCTTTACTCTAATAGATGACTTGGTGAATCAGCTTTAAGTACAATTGCACAGCACTCATTTTCTCACTCACCACTCTACTACTCTGACTTTCTCAGAAATATTTTCATTCACAATTTCAAACTCTTCGGTGCCGTCTCTTTGATCACTGTCATATTACCAGCAGTGAAACATAGCAGTCCAAATTAAAAGCGTACCATGTAAGGGATGTATTATGTCCTTTGAGTCACTGGAAGGCTTTTAATGTGAAACATATATGTGCAGGAGGTGTTGAGTTTCATTGACACTAACTTAAGAGTGATTCAAAAAATTAAAAAAATCTTAAAAGAAAACTTTGACATTTGGTTTAGTTTATCTGTCTTGTTATAAGCCAGCCGTTATTGTGTTTTGGGTTTTTTTGTGTCGTTTGTTTATTCTGTATGATGGCCATTTGTTGTTTTTACACTCTGTATACGTACGGATTAAACAAACAAGATATAACGTGTTGTTTAATGAGCTTTAGAAGTAGCCCACTGGTTGGAGGTTTTTGTTACCTTTGGACAGAGTCAGGCTAACCCTAACCCTAACCCTTAGCTTCACAGACATGAGAGTGTTATCAATCTTCTCATCTAACTCTCGGCGTATTTCCCCAAATACCAAACTTTTTCTGGGGATAACATGATCATACCTCTGCCTTCTATTACCGAGGAATGGGAGGGTGACCTGAAGAAGTGGCCTTTGATAGCAGTCACAAACTAAGTTAGCTTAGCATTAGCTGAGTGAATGGTGATGTGGGACTTTGAGGCTCATTTTCGGAACTTTGGACAGAGCTACACTAGCTGTTTCCCCCTGCTTTCAGTCTTTATGCTAAGCTAAGCTAATTGCCACCTGGATCCAGCTCCAGTATTAGAAAGTATAGGCATAGAGGCATATTTCCTAAAATGTTAAACAAGTTATTAAGGTTCTTAGACAAAGAGAAAATATTTAAAATGTATGGTTGTATTATAGTATGTTCTTTGTGTCAGGGCTCAGTTTTAGTTTTAGCTAACATCAGGTGAATGATGGTAGAAAATGTAAACAGAGAAAATGGAGCACCAATGTTTTTTCAGCAGGTGTCCTGGCCAGCTGTGTATTGCTCCTTACCTGTGTGTGTGTGTGTGTGTGTGTGTGTGCTCGGCCCCTGCAGGCGGTCTACATGTTCTATGCCCTGGCCTTAGTGTGTGACGACTACTTTGTCCCATCACTAGAGAAGATATGTGAGGTAAGAAAACTCTGCATGTTATTACTGCACTTCTACTGAGCTAACATCACCACACAAGAACTCAAAAGACAGAAAGAAAGAAAGAAAGAAAGAAAGAATTACTTTCTTATCTTCTCTCACCCAGCGTCTTCATCTGAGTGAGGATGTTGCTGGAGCAACCTTTATGGCAGCAGGCAGTTCAGCTCCTGAACTGTTCACCTCTGTCATTGGTGAGAAACATACAAAGCAATATACAAAGACTCTCTGTCACGCGCACACACACACACATTTGCATACATATATTCACCCATCTTTTGAGAGAACTTTAGTGACCACAAACCAAGTTGAAAGTCACATTTTCTGTGATAAGACTGAATTAATATGTTATCTTGCCATATTTAACTTTAGTTACATGAATATAAATGAGACAATGCATATCAAACATTGAGTCATATCTTACATGGCAATAAGAAAGAGTGAAAACTAAACCGTGGTGTTGGTGTTGGTATTTTTATTATAATGTATTATAATGTAAATAAAAATGTTAAAAAAATAATATGAAATAACAGTAAAAGAAAAACAACAATAAAATAACAACAAAAAGGTTGTATAAAAATAACAAGAAGACTGATTAACATTATATATCATGGCTCACTATAACTTTATAGCAGCATGGTTTCAAGACTCATGTTTAATAGTTAACCTTAATAAAGCTGTGTCATCATAAATCAATACTAAATAATCAATTCCAAAGTTAATGGACAATCTATCAAAAGGGTAAAAGTAAAAATAAAGTAAAATAGCTCTGCCTCATGTTAGACCACATTTAAAATTGGGAAAACATGTAAAAAAGGACAGCAAGGTTGACTATGTACTATGTTAGGCTGCAAATGGATTTGTGCATTTCATGATTTTGTAAGCAGCCCCTAGAGCAGAAATTAAATATGTTAACTTTGCTAAATTTGATTGCTTGCTGGAATCATTTAATTGTCTCAGTTGAAGCAGTGTTTGAAGAGTGATTAGGTTATGTACTCTCATGACACTTTTGTTATAATTATTTATATTTCTTATTTATTGTTGGTATTTTGTAAAATAGGCTTGCTGCAAACTTTTAGTCTTGTGACCCCTTAAAAGCAATGTCTACTTGTGGCCTCTCATCACAGATTATGCCCTTAATATGGACACGAGTTCAACAGTGATTTTTTGTTCTTTGAGTTTTCTTATTAAAGGATTTTAAGAGGTGTAAGTATGTAGTATTTCACACAAAAAAATTACCAAAAAATATAGAAGAAATGTAAAAAAAAACAAAAAAAAAACAGAATTTTTTGTGACAACATCTGTTGACCCCTCAGATTTATCTCCGGACCCCAAGGTAAATGGCATTAACCTTTTCAGTATATGGTCCCCATAAACATACATATAAAAACTAGATATAACTAAGCTTCAATTGAGAATTATTGTTATTGTTGTTGTTAATGTGAACTCAATTATTATTAATTTACCATTAGGAGGGCTAATATAGCAACCATAGAACCAAACCATCGTGGATCAGCTGGCTCTTTGACTACACTCACACCACAGACCATGTCAACATCAACAAAAACACTAAACCAAACAGGATTTATCCCCAAAATGTGAACAACTAGCTGGTCATGTGTAGTAATCAGTGTTTGTGTATATGCTGTACAGGAGTTTTCATCACTAATAGTGACGTCGGGGTCGGCACCATTGTGGGCTCAGCCGTCTTCAACATCCTCTGCATTATTGGAGTGTGTGGTATATTCGCTGTACAGGTACTGTGCAATACAAGACTGTGATGGCTACTATATACATGTGTACATAAAACATACATCTGAACGTTTTTTGTACATAGTTGATACATCACAGTTCACATTAAAAACCTTGGATGGAAACTACATACTCCATCTCTCGCTCATCATAACTGCATTTATTTTGCAACCAAAGTGTGTGAGTCAGAAGATGATATCTGTCCTGTTCACTGCTGTAATCCTGCGAGGAAAAGACAAAAAAAACATACTTAAATTTTTTTTTTTCCTATTTAGATTACACGTTACGTAAGACCAAAACAGACACACAAACACACACACACACACACACACACACACACACACACACACACACATACACACACACAGAGCTTGCTTTATCTTGTTAGTAGTGCATAGCAGCGAGTACCTTGTGGGATATGTTACTCAACAGGACAAAAAAATGTAGTTCAAATATCTGCAAGTTTAAGCATCGTCTCACTGCTTCTCCCTGTCTGTCTCTCTCTGCCAGACAATACGTCTCTCCTGCTGGCCTCTGCTCAGAGACTCTGTCTACTACACCCTGTCTATCACTGCTCTTATAGTGGTAAGGAACAGCTTGATATAACACAAACAAAGTCACATTAACATTGCAAATACAAAGATCCATCCTGAATTCTCTTGGGTAGAGAAATATTAATAAATTGTATCATTTCACATAACAACCAGTTGGACTGATGTGATTGTTATTCTTTCTCGTCTATCTGTAATTATTCCTTTACAATATGTGTGATGTCAACAGCTGTAGAAAATACATATTCAAGTCTATGATTTTCACCTTTCTGTCATTTTCCTCTTCCATGCTACAGTTCATATATGATGAAAAAGTGGTTTGGTAAGTCAAATTTTTAGTATAGATTGTTAAAAATTAACCCCAAAAATTGAGGACTTGAATTAATGAAATTAATGAAAATTAATGTACTAAATAATTCACATGGTAAATTGAACTGTGTTTTGCAGGTGGGAAGCTCTCACATTGATTCTGATGTATTTCGTCTATATTTTGATCATGAAGTAAGTAATTAAGCTTAATTTCGGATTGGGTCCCCAACTCAAGATTAACAAATCAAAGCATTTCTGTGTAATGTTGTAATCACTTCCTGCTGCTCTTTTTTCGCATTAAAAGTTTTGCATAGACAAATCATATGAAGGTTTTTACAGCAAAGCAACTACAGGAAATGCATTGTGCTACTCCTGGTCAGGTTCTGCTGTATCTCCATGGACTTGCCTCCGTGGAGTGCCAAAATATTAGTAATCCCTATTTTTGTTTTTAGAAAATAATGTTTTGGCACTTTTTGAGTCAACCATAAACCATAACCATAACCAACCTATAATGCTGATGAGGACACTATGTCACAGCATTTCAGTTATATGGAAATAAAGCACATCGTGCAGCCAGTCAGAATTGAGTATTCACCATGGTATTTAATGTTGATAGAAAAATTAAGATAAAAAGAAAATTACATTGAATATAAACTGCACATAAATATTGAAACACAATAAATCAGTTGTGGATTTTATGTGGAGTGCTGTTGGTCCAGCAAGAGCCCCGTAACAGCTCAATAAAACAAAACAGTTGAATAACTGGAAAGTATTCTGTGTTAAAATTTTCAAATTACGTGGCAATTTCACACAAACTGTACATAAATGTTAGATGTGAATTGGATTTTACTTGGCGTCTGTTTCAGGTTGAACTCCCATGTAGTTCGTTTTCTGGAGAGGCGGAAGAAGAACTCGTCCAGTTTGAGGAACGGAACAGCCAATAACGCTGAACTAGATGATGGCTGTGACGCTACCGCTGTTCTACTGAAGAAAGGTACACATTTCTTACACTGGGATTCAACAGCTGGGTGCACAGAAGCATTGATCAGATGGATAAACTGTTGTTCGTCAATAAATAGTTTCAACACAACTCCATCTTAAACAACACATTTTTTTACTTTTCTGTTTGTATGGCCATTTTTGGACAGAGCCAGGCTAGCTGCTTTCTTTCTTTATGCTAAGCTAAGCTAAACGCTTCCCTGCTCCATCTCCATACTTAACACTCAGACATGAAAAAAGTGTATTATCCAAAGTGCTGAACTATTCCTTCTTGACTGCAGAGTTGTATGATCAGATGTAACCCAGCTGCCTGTGAAATCACTGCTATAGTTGCAAACATTGTAAGAAGACATTCAGTCCATTCAGTCATCTCAGATTTTTTGTGTGCTATTGAACTGAATGTTCTAGTACTGATATTACAGGAACGAATGTAGTGGATGTATGAGTTCTCTTGCGGTCATACGTGCGTGTGTATATTGTTCGATTACATGCATGTGTGTGTGTGTCCTACAGCTAACCACCACAGGAAGCCGTCAGTACTGATGGTTGACGAGTTGCTGTCGGCGTACCCTCACCAGCTGTCCTTCTCCGAGGCCGGCATGAGGATCATGATCACCAGCCACTTCTCCCCTAGAACTCGCCTCACCATGGCCTCACGAATGCTCATCACCGAGGTAAGGATTCACACAGGCGCACTGCAGCTGCACTTTTAATTGAAAAAAGAGAAGAAAAAAAAAGATTGCTGCAATTTCCAATTTGAAACAGACTGCAGTGTGTTTTTCTCAGAGGGGAAAGTGTTTCAGACAGCCTCCTTAACAAAGTAATCTGGTACTGCACGGAGGCCCCGGCCTACAAATCAGCTCCACCATTGAAGATTTTTGGCGCTACGTGTTTTTGTACAACTGCACTGCTAACATCAGTTTACAGTCTAGATAGCTAATTAGCTAGTCAACTGTCTTACATTGAACAGCTTAAAAACTCACCTGAAAATGTAAAAATCAGTCAGTTTAGATGCTAAATTGGTGTGGTCGTTATTCCACTGCTAACAAAATGCTGTCCTCAACTGTCCTCAAATCCTCAACTTGTAAGCAACAGTTTCCAGCTCAAGTTTGTTTACATTGTGTCTCCATGCCCCTGCCAACTCTGCTATCAAACAGATGTGCAAACCACCACACGTTTAACTAAATAAACTTTCAAATCTTTTTGTGCTTTCAGTTTGACTTTAACAGATTTTAATAATTTTCTGATTATAAATGAAGAGATAGACTATTTGCAGTAAATATACCTTACTTATAATACGTCACCCAATTCTCAATTTCAGA
This sequence comes from Oplegnathus fasciatus, assembly GCA_003416845.1. Classification (NCBI taxonomy): domain Eukaryota; kingdom Metazoa; phylum Chordata; class Actinopteri; order Centrarchiformes; family Oplegnathidae; genus Oplegnathus; species Oplegnathus fasciatus. Next base: position 374,526 of record NTHP01000646.1, read on the forward strand.
TTGACGAATGAAGCTGCTGTATCTATGAAATTTAGTATTTGAAGAAGGATCAGGCTATTTCCATCAGTATGTTTGCATGTTTCTATAACAGTGTGTGTGTGTGTGTATGTGTGTGTGTGTGCACGATACAGAGGCAACGTCTAATCAACACACGGACTTTGACCAACGGTGACTCCGATGTTCCAGTGAAAGGAGGAAGTAGGTGGGGCATAGAAAATGGGCTGTCCGGGGCTGAGAGGGGTGTCAGCGGTCGCCACGACGACCGAGAGGCGGGCAATGAGACAGAGAATGAGGACAATGAGAACAACGAGAATGACGAAGAGGAAGAAGAAGAGGATGGAGAGGGACCCTTTGTACCCTTCCAGTGCCCAGGTACATTGGACAGAGCCAGGCTTGCTGTTTCCCCCTGCTTCAGTCTTAATCCTATGCTAAGCTAACCACGTTCTGGCTCCCTCTCCGTACTTAAAGGTATAACGAGTAGGATTCGTCAGTTGCTGTTTTTAACATTCAAAGTTGGCCCCTCCTCCCTGGCTCAAAGCGCACCCTTCTGGTGGTCCCACGTGCTTACCCTGCACCTCACACCCTGCATGCTGTTATTGGCTGGGGGCTACACATCACTGCCCAAAGGCGGACGCCCAGAAACGTCCTGACCACAGCAAAATAAGAAAATACAGACAGAGGACAGGGTCTCTGCAGATACAGACACCACCACACACTTCTAGTGGGTCATAAGTGATGATTGAGAGGGATTAGTTTTGTACAAGTCTATACATTGGTTTTTAGGAAAATCCTCCTCGTTATGCCGTTAACACACATGAAATTATTACACACATGAACTATTCCTTTGAAATGGGAGCGTTGTAGTTTGGATTTGTAGCTGTGAATATTTGGTACAGTTAAATAAATCAGAGTTTCTAAAAGCACAGTCGATAGTAGTAATAATTTTTAGTACAGTAGGAGAGTGATTTTTCCTATAATGCCTTTACAGGTAGTTGAGTGTTCATGCACAAACAAGGTATCCCAGTTACAGTAGCTTTCATTGATTTTTTTTATATGTCGTGCTTCAGTTTCCACTTAGCCAGCAGACACTAGAGAGTGTTGTACTCCATCACTGTTTGTCTTCCAGAGCGACAGTCTCCATCCATCAGCGCAATCCTCACACAAAATCTTTCAAACACGGCTGAAGGCTTTTCATATCTTCGAATAATTGATAAAACGGGTGAAAGACAAAATGTAGTCACTTATCTTATTTAGATAAATACATGAATCATGTGATTAAAACACAGTTTAACAAAAGCAGAACCACTCTGTTTGCTATTTATCTTTCAGAGTTGTCACTGATGTGAGCGTTTATTGTTGATCATCTGCAAGATGATGCAAGAGTAATTCTGATCAAATCAAGTATGGTTGGATCAAATTGTCTTTATCAAAACAAGTTGAAATTTGAGAACAGTTTATCAGGTTATTTAATCAAGTAAGTAAATTATTCATTTTTTATTGGTTTTTAAATTCCACCGTTATATTATTCATCTTACTCCTGCATTCTTACCTTTTTGAAAGTACAGTATTTAAGCATTCATTTGTTTATCTGTGTCACACTTTGCATTAATATACATCCTGAATATCGGATACTGTAACAATGCATGAATGTGCATCAAATTCAAATGCATTTATAGGTACATTTGACTGCATAAACAATGAAGTGCAAATGCATTGTCTATATAGTGTGACAGTATATAGACAGTGTATAGACAGTGTGTACATAGTCACAAATAAACTTGCATGAATCTTATTTAAAAACATATTAATTGGACAGCAAACTATTCTTATGGGTGGACGACAGCATCAACTCTCAATTTGAGAGGATGTTTATAGTATGATGGACATAATCATCTGTCTTTTTCCCCTTCCTCTCTCTTCACCCAGTTCATGTATCTCAGTCTTAACACTGTATGTTGCCCTGTGTCTGCAGCGGGTGTGTGTAACAAGCTGAAGTGGTTGCTGGCCTGGCCCCTGTGCCTGCTGCTGTACTTCACTGTCCCCAACTGCTCCACGCCTCGCTGGGACAACTGGTTCATGCTGTCGTTCGCAGCCTCCACCTTGTGGATCGCCGGCTTCTCCTACATCATGGTCTGGATGGTGAGAGACAGGGAGAGAAAAGAGGGGAAGGCAAACTGGCAGAGATAAAAAAAAAATAGAATCACTCAGGCAAAATAGCATTTCACTGAGAAAAACGTTTTTAAGTTTCTAAGTTAATTATATTTGTGTTAAATCTTTAATGTCTTCTGTAGCGACTGACAATAATGCTTATTTTTGTATGAGTCTATACATTGGTTATTTGGAAAATCCTACTTGTTATGCCTAAGTATTTTTAAGTCAAAATAAATTATTTTATTTATTCTTAAGGCAGTCAATATTTTTGTAACAATTGGTAAACTGACTGTGTAATGTGAAAGGGTATGCTTTTAGACATTAGCTAGTAGAGGTTAGCTCTTTAGACAATTATCAGAGTTATCACCAACACTGCACTTCCCCACAACTATTACATCTTTCAGCTCATTGTTTTGACTTCATGGCCCACGCCAAAATACAGGCAGTTATAGTCTGTCTGTGTCTGTCCGTTAGGTGACAGTGATAGGTTTCACACTTGGTATCCCAGATGTTATCATGGGCATCACCTTCCTGGCAGCCGGCACCAGCGTCCCTGACTGCATGGCCAGCCTAATAGTGGCACGACAAGGTAATAATACACACAAAATGACAGGTTACCCTAGCTGTCATTTAACACAAACACACACACCTATTGCCCGATGGAAGCCAAACAACACAATCAAAGCGAAGCCACTATCAAAGAGGGCAGGAGATGACAGAGATAGAGATGGAGGGGGGGGTTGATTGTGGGCCTGTCATCTTTTTCCGCTGCCCCTCTTCGGTCTCCATGGTGAGGCTGTAAAAGAAGGGGGGGTTGGTGAGGGGAGACAGCCCGACAGGGTCCCTTCCTCCATCCTTTCATCTGTGTTTATTCTTGCTCCTGTTATCAAATATTTAAACGGCTGTCTGTCTGTGTTTAGGGGGGAGACACACACTCAGACTCACACCCAGTTTAGTTGCCCATCCTTCGCTTTGTGGCTGCTGACGCTTCATTGCTTCGTTGTTTCTGTGTGACGTCGGTTGGACAGATCCCTCCACTGATCTCGCCTGTATCAACCGATCTCCGTCCCAGCCTTCCCTCACACCCCCTGTGTACCTTCCTGTCTCCTGGTTGCCCACTCACGTTTCCTTTCATGCTGTCTCTCTGTACCTTTCTTTTCCTGTTCTCTCTGTTTGTGCTGCTTTACAACTGCACCTCTGTCTGTCAGGAATGGGAGACATGGCAGTGTCCAACTCCATCGGCAGTAACGTGTTTGACATCTTGGTGGGGCTTGGTCTCCCCTGGGCCCTGAAGACTCTGGCTATCAACTACGGCTCTGATGTAAGTAGCACACTCGTCAGTGTACTTCACACCTTCTGCTCAGGCTCACGCTAGAACCCACAGATGTAACACACACACTTCTGAAATCAGCACAGTTTACTCTTTCCAGTGATAGCGCTGATGTCTATTCCTGTTAAAAGTCAGATCATATTCAGATAATCATCAAATTTGGACTTTTTTCAGTTTCAGCAGTAATCTGGTTGATTGTTGTCTGCACAGCCAGGGCTAGTTTGTAATTCAGCAACATCACACTTCCTGTTTGCATCACCCAAAGCAAGATGGGAGTTGTTGTGCCAAAACTCAAAACATATGTATCCAAAGAAAAAGAAAAACCAATAGGGGTGACAAAATGAAAGCTTTTTTGTTTAACGCTGTCAGTAAGGACGTGCACTGAAATTTTGAGTGAATGCCATAGAGGAGCTTATCTGTATTTTTAATAGCACTTGCATGAATATTTTAGATTCTGTAGATCCAGTCAGATATAAAAAGTTGAAATCTCCCTCTCTGCCGTGGCTGAATGAAGAAATTAGGAATTTAAAAAGACAATGTAGGAAGGCAGAGCGGAAATGGAAGAAGGATAAACACTGTCTCCCTTGCTTCTCTTTAAAGATCTGATATCATATCATACTTATCAGTGTGCAATCAAAGAAGCAAGGAACTTTCCACAACTGATCATTAAACAGGATCATAATCCCAGAATAATTAATTATTAAAACCATAAACTCTGTGATTGGTCTTGAATTTCTTAATTACTTTTATAGCAATATAGTGGAGATGTGCACATTAGCACAGAATTCACAAAGCTTGATCGACTCCTGTCCACCTTCAGCATTAACCCACTTCAGTGAAATCTCTCTGTCAACCCTGGAACACACTGTTGCACTTTCAAAATCATCCACCTGCCCTTCTGACTGCAGCAGCATTCCCACTTGTTTTTTAAAGGCAGTATTTCAGACGGTTGGTCTGGATATTTTAACAATTATCAATGGCTCTCTGTCTACTGGAATTTTCCCCTCTAATTTTAAACATGCCACTGTTCACCCCCTTTTAAAGAAGCCCACTCTGGATCCCTCTGTTTTAAGTAATTTTAGACCCATCTCTAAGCTTCCATTTTCATCCAAGATTTTAGAAAAAAAATGTCTCCACTCAATTGATTTTTTTATGAACAACAATCAAATTTTCGAAAAATTTCGACCTGGTGTTCATTCTCAACACTGCACTGTGACTGCTCAGGTCAAGGTCACCAGTGACTTACTGCTTGCCGCCGACACAGGCCTGTACTCCATTTTAATTTTCCTTGACCTCAACTCAGCCTTTGACACACTGGACCACAATGTCAACCATCTGAAAAACTCTGTTGGCAAAAGTTGTGTCTAACTGTGTCTTTGCACTTTAGTCGTAAGTTAGCAGCTGAACAGATAAGATGCAAATCACATTTTCTCAAGTTTACGCTTTAGTTTTCTTTGTGCAGCGATAAAACACAGCCGCTGGTGGATTAAGTGAGAAAATATGGTAAAAACAGAAAAGATGCTGTGCGGTAATCTGTGCATTTGAGATGATAAAATCCAACTGGCTTTTAAAAAGCATCTCAAATATCCCAAAAAAGTCAACATGATAAGCAAAAGATAGAAAATACAGGAACAAAAAGCAACTAAGCGGCAGAGAAATAAGCATGAACAGAGGATGGAGCATGGTAATAAGTGTGTACGTGGTTTGATAATGATTATACAATGCAGGATTGAAGCAATGAAATGCTACACACACAGAAAATCTATTAAAAGGTTTTAAACAAAAGCATAATTTGTGTTCAGTCCCCACTGAACTAGATGGCATTAGGTACTCTGACGATGTACTTAGTAAATAGATAATGAAAGTTGTTACTGAGTTGCACATTTTTTGCTTGTATTAACTGCATAGCATTCAGTTGGCCAGGGGTTATCAAATTCCTTGAACTTTACATAAGGTCGAAGGTCTGGGACAATAACAGAAAGCACCAAGATAAATGAAAGTGCATAACATTCAATAAAGTTGCCCATAACATAACAAAAACCCCATACATTCAGCAGCCCATCATATAATTTAACTAAAATTTCACACATTTAACAAGGCAGCATGGTGGATCGACTTGTGGAATAATTGATACAGTTTATCTGTAACCTGGTGTGTGTGTGACTGCCAGATCAGAGGCCAGGTCTGACCAGGTCAGGTGATCCAGGACTGCATGAGAATAAATGCATATTGAGCAAATAAACAGTGTGAACTTATTTATCTGATTTGGTCTTCACCAGTTCCTGAGTAAAATAATTAGCTGCACTTAGCAGTGAAAGAGCCAGAGCAATAAGAGCAATAAGTTCACACAGTTTATTCAAAAGGCGTACTTGTACCATCGACTCCTCTCTCAGTTCACCAAAGTTGAACTCTACTTGGAACATTTGCCCAGTTTTCGAGTATGATGAAAGGATAATTCCAAAAATGATCTTTGTTCTTTTTCTACTTGTTTTATTCATAGTTATGTAGTACTAATGTCTCACACGTTATCTACTTGTAGATCAAACTAAACAGCAAAGGACTGATCTTCTCTGTGGGACTCCTGCTGGCATCTGTGTTTCTGACTGTGAGTATACAACAGCCTCTCTTATCACAAGTTCCATAAACAGGACAGTTCCTCCATCTGACAGATTTCTCTCTGTACGTTTGTCTCAATCTGTCTATTGATCGGTTACGTCTATCCACCCTGATACCTCCCTCCCTGTTCTTTTGTCTGTCCAGGTCATGGGAGTTCACCTAAACAAGTGGACGCTGGACAAGCGTCTGGGTCTCACATGTCTCCTCCTTTACTCCGTCTTCCTTTGTTTCTCCTGCCTCATTGAGTACAACATCTTCACCTTTGTCAACCTGCCAACCTGCCGGGACGACTGAGACACACACACACACACACACACACACACACACACACACACACACACACACAGATATGATATATGTATGTGCACGCACACTCACAGTAGAAGTGATGTTTGCAAGGAATTCCACGTGAAGTATTAAATAGATGGTGGTGTCTGACAATAGAGTGAGAAAGAAAGCAAAATTCTAAATCTAATCAACAGCGAGAATTATTTGCAAATACCATTTGACACAGGTCTGATTCACACTCCGTTTCTCCGTTTTTTTATGCCCATCTTTCTGCTCAGTGCAAATATGGAGCTGCTCTGGTGTGCTCACGACCAGAGTGTGGGATTGATTCCAGGAGCAGACTGCGAACTCTTTGTCCAACTAATGCTTGCTTTTAACGTGAGGACCTTTATTTTGAAATTCCCCATATTTAGGTGTGAAATTTGTAATGTTTAATAGCTGCTAACCTTTCCTAAGAGGAAAGGCGGGTCTTTTAGATCTACTAGTTGAGAGTAATAATGATAAAAGCAATGACGTAAATGGGTGGGAGGGTGTAGTTTACCGCTGTGGTGCAGATAATGAAGATTTGTTAAGTTGTTTAAACAAAGTTAGAGCCACGAGTTGAAGTCTTCAGGCAAAGATCAGAATCTGTTATGCAGATGAACATATTTTTCAAACGCCATTATCTTAGGACCATTTATATATCCATTATGTGGTCTGTTGAGTGTGTTTTCCAATTATGTTGGTTGTTCAGAACATTTCAAACATACAGTTACATATTCAGATCAGAGCTACACAATTTACTTCAGTTTACACAATTTACACAATTTACAGAGACAGGGCATTATCTAGTTACCTTTTTATAAATTAACATCAATAGCATCACAGCTGTAGCTTCTGTGTTTTGTACTGGAAATTAATTAGCTTTATGGAGTTTTTTTTCTTTCCCTTCTGTAAATAGCACACCTCTGTAAATACCCCCAGATGTCACATTTATTATTTATTCATGTCATACGCACATTTCTCCTCTGGAGGTCACAAAACACCCGGGCAGGTTTTATTTATGGACCCAGGGTTGCTGAATTCCACACCTAAGATCTTTTCAGATGACCATGTGTGTAGAAACAAGCACAATTTCCTCTGAAGGTTGATTTCATTAATGACTTGATTTAGATATGTGATATGTGTGGATGTTAAAAACAGAATTCAAACTTGCACTGAAAAGCTTAAACTAGCTTCACAGGGAGACTGTAACTGTTTCTCCTCCTAATGCATGCTGATTATAAGGATAGCATCCTTGTAAAATGAAGCAGGTTTGTACGAAATTATGTCATGGTTTTAAAGAAGCAAATATTATGTTTTTGGGGATTGTTGTGTAGAGATGGACTGCTGCTTTTTCTCTTCTCAAAGACACCAACCAAATAGACTCAAAACAGTGGGGGCATTATTTAAAACAACGGCCAGGCAAGTTGGACGCGATATTTCCTCTGTGGTGGATGGATGTCCTGCTTCACTCCTCTGTGGTCCGAAAGAGGAAGTGAGGTATTTAAGTGGTAGAATTATAGGAGTAGAGTAAAGATGCAATATAAAGCATCAGGACTTTTATCCCAGCTCTAACACTTTAAGGTTGGGTTTTCAACTTTATTTTTATCCAGGAGTTCTTTGTATTTTGTAATGCCTAATGTCTAGATTTGTCCAGATTTGGTAGGTTTGTCGTACATAAATATTCCTACTAGTTTTTAGAGCATGTACAATGTGGTTTGTGAACCCTACGGGGGATTTTTATTCCACTAAGGGAGTCAAGGCACGCCAGCAAAGTCACACTATTCCTTCCACCACTGCAGAAGTGAGCACTCGTCTGTCAGAGCCTGTTGATTCTCACATAGTAAAAAATGTCAGCTTTAACTCCAGATAGGTTTATTTAAAATGTCAAGTGCCCTATTCGGTTTTTTTTTTTCTCATTTAGGGAAGACAATTGCTAAAACAAAACTAAGTCTGATTTGTTTCAGGTACATTTTTAATTTATTGATCAGTAATATAAAATATCAAATCTGAGAAATTTTGTCTTTCGAATGTACAAATAATTAATGTTGGGTTTTTTTGTTTATATATCATACATATTTATTTATTTCAGTGACACAGGCAGAGTACTCTGTGCTATGACCGGAAAACAGGGTTTAAATGTATTTTGAATCTTATGTAATGCAATAACTATGAGCTTACAAATATGTAAATATGCTGCTTTAATGATCAAAGACACATTTATAATAGAGTTTAAAAATATGTATTCATTTACTATTTGGTAAATGATGTCTGTCAATATGTGACACTAACAGCTTATCATTCTTTATGAAATTATTTATCAATGACTATACAAACAATCAAAACAGTACTGTTATTAACATACAGCCCTACAACTCTGAAAATCAGCATGGCCAGTTCTACCATGCAGCATAATCAAGCTGAATTGTTTCAGTCATTATCAAATACAGTAGATTCTGGTTATAATGTCTGCCTGAAAGGAGACCTTGATATTTAGAATCTGAGTTAATCATTTTCTTTATTATAAGCATGTCATATCAGGGTAGAAATGTTACTGCACCTCAGTGATCAAACACAGCTTTTAAAGATTTATTTTATAGTTCCCATAATTTCCTAATAATTTCTTCAAACGTTTCCCTCAAAGAACTATGTAATGTGGTGCAAATTATAGAGAAAATTATATATTCTGAGACAGTATACAAAGTACATATTTGTTTGATGTGCATTTGAAATAAGCAGAAAATTATTACATGGTTGTGTTGAGTTTATAAGCAGTTGCAGACTTCCAGAGGAATTTCTATGGAAGCCCATTTTCACCAGAAGATTAAATGTTAGGAATGACAAAAATAAAAATAATCATGGTTAATCAAAGCAAAGAGATTCTAGGTAACTTTTTAAGTCGCATTTTTGACTATATCATAATTTTGACTTGGTCAAAATTTAAGTAAAAAATTTGACTTACATATTCATATTTTTTGACTTAATGTCTCATCATTTAGCCTTACTATCTCTTAAATTTGGACTGGGTAAAATCATACAAATTTATTTTGATTTTAAGTGCCTTATATTTGATTTTCAAAGTCATAATTTTTTACTAACTATATCTTAATTTTGGATTAGTATCTAAAGATGTTGACATTTCTTTCTTTTCCTGGTGGAAATGGGCTTCAATTAATTCTCCAAAAGCACAGAAGGTTACATGTGTAACCCCCAGACAAACAGAGCTGGTGTGTTGTCACGTGTCTGATAAAGGTACACCGATAAGGCCCTAACGGGGCACAACAGTGACTGCCAACTCAACCCTGCTTCACTGTCCTGAGGAGTGTGGAAAGGGTGCAGCTCAGTAGATTGACTGGCATGGGACTCGGACAAGACGTTAGGGTGGAATGCAGGGTTCAGGCACAGCACAACCCCAGCATCACCTGGCAAGAAACAGCAGTATTCCTCATGCACTGAAAGGGCATGGAGCTCTCCCATTCTTTTAGCTTAAGAAGAATGCTGACTTGAGAGAAAGCCATTTCAGCCCAACCGTTTCAAGGGGCTCGAATAGCTGCAAGACTAACAGCACCACCTCCAAATCCCAAGGGTGGACAGCTGGCCTTCTGTGGTGGGGAGTAACCCTATGAGCACCCTACGAGAAAATGAGCAATAAGGTCGCAACAACCCTCTGCCAGTTCCCGAGGCCCAACACGGGTTGCCTTTATGCCTGCCACCATTCCCCTCAAAGTTACTTGACTTGCCCACCTCCAACATCTCCTGGAGGAACTCGAGGATGTCATGGGCCATGCAGGAGAGGAGAATCACTCCTCTCGAATTGCACCATGATTGAAACACTGCACAATGATAGGAATATGCTGCCCTAGTTGATGGAGCCTGGGCTCCCTGCAGAGTGCTAACCCCTGACTGGGGCATCAGTGGGGCAGAGAATAAAGGGAGGGAAAGCAGACAGCAGCCACTGATGTGCCATCGCATCTGTGCCTAAGGGAGGATCGTCTCTCCCTATGGAGAAAAAGAGGGAACAGTGAGTTGTCTCCCCAAAAAAAGAGCAAAGAGATCAGCTATGGCTGTACCATAGCGGTCCCAGGTCTTGCTTACCACCTCAGGATGCAGCCTCCATTCTCTGGGGAGGGGTCCCCCTCTGGAAAGCTGATCCCCTGCAAGGTTTGCCTGACCTGGCACATTGCCCTCAGGGACTTGAACTGTGGGAGTGCACAGCTCTCCCACCAACAGAGCTGTGTGCAGTTTGTGTGTCACCAACACTCTGGCTTGCAAGTCTAAGGCTCAGGAGGAGAGAGCCAGGATGACTGCCATCAACCCCAAGAAGCAGAGGCACAATCTCCAGGTTACCCTGGCCCCCAAATAGAACTGGGACAAACAAGCCCTGAGGGCGTCCTGTCTTCCAGGAGTTAGGGAAAGAGTTTCTGCTCTGGCTTCCAAACACATGCCTAGGAACTCTGTGGGCTATGAGGGCTGGAGCTTGCACTTCCTCCTGTTGAGGTGTAAGCCTAGGTGCTCTAGGTGCTGCAGGAGCCGGGTCACATTGTTGCGGCACTGCTCCTCTGAGTGAGCACACACCAGCCAGTCGTCCAGGTAATTGAGGATGCGAACTCCTTCCTGACATTAGGGTCCCAGGACTGCATCCATGTACCTTGTGAAAGTGTGGGGGGAGCTAGTGAAATGCACTCGAAGGATCTGCTGTCAAAGGCGAACCTGAGGTAGCATCTGTGCCCCGCCTTGGAGGATGGCCTGCCGAACTCTTGGCACAGTCAACATCTTGCATCACAGGGGTCTCAAAAACTTTTTGAGCCCTCTCAAATCCAAAATCGGTCTCCAATCTTTTGGGGTCCACCCCAACGGTCTCCCAGGACAGGCATTGTCCCGAGAGGTGGCAAGGGGGCCTGGGTCTCTGAGAGCTGTTAGGGCAGAAGGTAGGGCTTGGAGGGCTCGAGACAGCCAGAGGTGGCGCCTCACCATCCAGAGGGAGGCCAATTGCCTGTTGCCACCGCTTGCTCCTTCGTCTGCTTAGCCAGGAGTGAGGAAACCTGCTGCACCTCGGCAGCTAGGTCGGAGCCTCCCTCCTCCAATTGTCAGCTGATGCTGATAGAAGACTAGAATATCCCCCATATTAACCGGCTGTCCCTGGATTACCACAGCTCCATGCATTCTGGCGAGAATGGCATCATATTTGTGTTCCTACTTCTGCAGCTAAGCTACCCCAAGACAGACTTGACGGAGGACACCAAGGTCCCTAAGACCTGATCCATGGGAAGCGGTGGTCCATAGCCGATCCTCACTCAACCATGTAAACATGCTAGCCGCCTACATAGAGCTGACCAGCAATGGGCTTCAGAAGGTTTAGCAAACTGTTTGAGCACCATCCAACATGGGGCATATCAGATCCAGCTCCTCCTGCCCTAATAGGGCTGAGGTGGGGTGCTGGGTACTAGATGGGGCTGTCCCTGTAGCCACTCTGGAGGGCATTTCCAACCCTTTCCTTACAGCCACACCCAAGAGATTGAGACTCCGCCCCTTGGTCATTCCAAACCACTACCCTTGGCTGCTTAGCCGGCTGTGGCTGCCCAATGGGAGTGGCTGGAAGTTTTCGACAAAGTGCAAGAGCCCTAGCCACCCTCAATCTAGGTGGCAGGATAAAACAATTCATCCAGGAGGGCGGGTCCCGGCTGGCCATGGTCCAGACCCTAGCAATGCACACATTGATCATGACCATCCTCCATTGGATGGATGCTATGTGAATGCTTGTGAACCGACAGGGAAATATGCACTCAGTGGCACTGTTCACCCCCTTATACATTCAGCACGCTGACACGGAAGTCCGAAGTGGAAGTGTGGGAAGCACGCAAGCTTCCTCCGATGAGATCGGATTTCACATGAAATGGGACAATGGCTGTGCAAGCAGACTGGCAAAGCAGATGCCGCAAGCTGCCACGCTTCAACACTTCTACCAGCCAAAGACAATGTAGCGATCCAGAGAGGGGCCGTAGACCAGCTCTCATTCTCACTTGGTAAGCTGACAATGCTGATGTCAACCCACACGCTTAAAACTCAATGCCAAAATACAGACGTCTGACTGTTTGACTGTGGCAATCAAGGAATCAGCGAGCCCATGCACGCGTGGTGCTTATATAACCACATGTTGCTAATCAGTGCGTGGCCACCACAGGTGATGTGTCTTAAAGAGTATCCATGTCAGCTGCCCCTGTGGGGACCGGAGATATAGTCTCAACCGAAAGAGAACTGCTAATATCTTAATGGGTAGAAAAACAGACAGAGATCCATTAAACCCAAGTAAATATTCCTTTATAATTGGAAACTTTATTCATCATATACATTAATTGTGTGCTTGACAAATTTTATATTTGTGCATATTTATTTGACCTGCTGTCCACTAACTTAAATACTCTTAAAGTTAAGCCAGCAATTTATTAATTTGAAATGTACCAACTGAGCAATGTCTCTGTTTTAATTAGAATTGTTCCAAATTACATAGTTTCCAGGGACCGTCATAAAAATTCACACTCATGCTTAGTTTCTTTGTAGGAAATTGTTAGGAAGCCATGGGACCAATGAAATAAAGTGTTAACTAATTATTTTTATCTCTCTCAAATCCTAAATGCTGATGACTGTTGGTACTGTTGGTAAATCAACACTGTTCAAAGTTTAATTTCAAAACATCAACAGTTGGTGATTGTAATAAAATTAAGTAGTGGATCTTTAAGTAAGTGAATTGTAGCATTCCTGACTCAAACCAGTATCTATCACTAGCCACAAGCTCTCTGCTGCTTATTTTTGGTAGAGTGACTAAGATACAGATAGTAACTACTACTGTTAATATGTTGGCTGTTAAAGAAAAACCACTGACTACAAGACTGACTACACATATAACCCTAACCCTTTAATGTTTCAAGTATTATCAGTATCTTTTTAACACAGGGCATTTTTCAGTTTATCATATATATATATCTGAAAATATCTGTATCATGCACTTTACCATTTAACAACTGATTCTACAGATTATTTGGTTCAATACATTCTGTGCTGCTATTCATTGCATGTACCTAACAACTAAACGTAGGGTATCATGTCTTTAAAACTAACCACATAAAGACGCTCACATTTTGAAAAGAGGCATCTTGTAGAGGAGATTTCTAAATAATTTGTGATATTCACATGGGTGATATTGCTGATGTACATATGTAAATAGATAGGTGTAAATGTATTTATATACTGGTATTTTTTGTCTCAATCTGTATATTTGTTGAATATATTTTCATAGATCCTAGGTCTCCCTTGTACTCCCTTTTGTTTTGATGTGTTTGAGACCTCTGAAGCTATTGTCCTTTATTTACTCGCATGGAGATATTTCAATATAATAAATTATTTATGGTAAATCTTAATGTACTGGATACGAATCCAATGAGTTTTTAGATGGCACTGGATTTAGTTTGAACTGAATATCCTAGATGACTGCATGCTGTTGCTAGTTGCTAGGATATAAGAGATGGAGAATGAGAGTATTTGCAGACAGTCTCTTGATGTATCCAAGCTTTACCTCCTCCTACACAAGAAACTTTTCAACAGAATGGTTTACTTTGTGTTTAGATGTTTCAAATGTAATTTTAGAGATCATTTTGCTACCTGAGCATTAATAAAGTTGTCTTTGCTTAAGGTAACACAATCCTTGTCCAGTAGTAAGTTCTTGTTGGGCCAGTTTGAAACTTACCTATAAGGGCTGACCAGTACTTTTATATTTATCATTTAACTGTAATAAATGTATACTTTTATTCAAGTGTCATACACATGGTGGCAGTGGTTGAAGAAGTACTCAGATCCTTTACTTAAGCAATACTACTAGTCTAAAAATACAAAGAAACATCCTGCATTCAAAATTGTACATAGGTACAAGTACAGAAGTATTAACCAAAGATACACCTACAGTATCAAAAGTAAATACTCATACTGTAGAATGCAGTGAATAACCTTTCAGATTGTGTAGTTATTATATATATCATATTATTGGACTGGATTACTGTTTATGTGATGGCCCTCTGGCCTGCTTGGCTATGCCGGTAGGTGTGCTGTATATGGAGCACCTGGGTACCAATGTCATTAAGATACATCGCCTGGGCACCATGAATGTCTGTACCAAATGTTGTGTCAACTCATCCATTACATTTCACTGGAAAAGTGAAAACTTTGACCTGCTGATGACATTTTGGTCAGACATTGATGCCTGAGGAAGGACTATGACCTTAGTGCTTAGTGCTGGAAATGTGGGAATTCAACACTTTCTTTTGCACGATTTCATTTTCCTATGCACATGTCTGCCATTGTGCATTTGACAACACTTTTGTATGAAATCAGTTTACAGAACATATAACTGAACAGTTAACTCAATGAATAAATAAATTGAGAAATCCAAATAATCCAAAAATAAATAAATAAATGAAGACCTTTTTAGTGTCGGGGGTTGGGGGTTCTGTTTGGGAACTCAGCAGTTTTTAAATCCTGGCTATGGCCCTGAGTCAAGCCCATAGAAATGACAGATGACTGACAGGTTGATGGCAATGGCATTTAAAGATCAGCATCCACAAGCTGATTGGTTAATGAAAGGCTTTTAGCTTGGACAGCCTCAGAAAGTGGAAATGATGAGGTAAGGCGAATAAACAGGTAAATAAAAATAGGAGAAAAATGTGACAGAAATTATCTTGAACTTTCACAAAAGCTTAATTCTTTGATATTATTTTACTTTACTTTATTTCATGATAACTTCAGAGTCAGAGGTCCTAATATCATGGACAACACCTTTCCATCCCCTACATGACGCTATGAGTGTCCTGGGCAGCTCCTTCAGTGACAGACTGCTCCACCTCGCTTTGTGAAGGAGCTACTACAGATCATTTGTCCCTGCTGCTGTCACAATTCAACCACTACCTGACATACTACTATGTTTTTGCTCTAATAATTCCTTCCTGCTAACAGTACTATCTGCAGACACAAGAAACTTTATCCTCCTCCTGATTTATATATTTTTTTCAGGATGACTTTGTAACACCTGTCCAGGAATTACAGATAAAAACATAGCCTTTTGGCTAACTCTGGTGCATTTACAGCAATGTTTATTAATATGCACAGTCCCTGTCAAATTAACCAATAAAGAAAAATGCAATAAATTCCAAGTACAATTTTTGTTGAAGTGCTAATTATGTATTTAATTACAGATTTGTATGTGTATATATTTTTAAAAAAAATGTTTTTCAGTGCTTAATCTGGATGCTCCCAATGTATTGACTGTTTTAGTTGTAATACTTCTATACTATGTATGTATAACTTTTTGATGGTGAGACACTTAAACTTTATTGATCCAATACAGGGAAACGTATCATGGTGCTTACTGTTGTGTCATTTAAAGGTCTGATTTACACCTGGGATGACAGCTGAAACAAGTAGCACCCTGGACCACTGATGGTGTGAATTGTGAGATGTATGAAGTGTGATCAACCTCTAGTGGTGAACTACTGGTATAGCAGTATAGATCAAATATAAACTTTAAATCAGGCATGTAATTCCATTTCTCACATGCAAAAGAATATTTATGATATAATTCAATGGTAAATAATAAACAGAAGCTGTCTCCTGGACGCAAACGACATTTTGACACCATAAAGAATATTACAGACATGGAAAAGCCATCTGTGAAAATCCCCGCACAGAGACATAAATACTCACTTTGCTTAATCAAAGAAAGTTAGATTACCAATAACATGGCATTACAAGTCAATTCAAACATTGAACACTTGGCCCCCAGAGATATACATGGTGAGCTACATACAGTACAGGTTACATACAGATGATAGATAACATTACTGCTACTCAGCCTCTGAAAGCTTTCATGTTTCCTTCAACTGCATCACTTTTCAGTTCCCTCTCCTTTCCACACCTCAGATTTACATCTCATGACAATGTAAAACAGGAATTAATGGAGTGTTACAGCTCAATACACTCAGTAAATAAAGAGCATATGAATTTGATTTTCCAACTACTGAAACCTTTAAAATTCACAAGAATATTTCAAGTATTTTTTTAACTGACAGTACCAAAGTCAATAATGTATTGTATAGTAACATTCCCTCTCCTGTCTACTGTAACCTCACATACCTTTGTCTTTCCAAATTTTATATATCCACATTTCACTGTGTGTGTGACCTCAGACCAGCTTTGAAGTCCACATGTCCTTTTTATAACTGACCACATTTTTTTTTCACCAGGATAAAAACCTTTAACATTTGTCAGTAGTACAGAAACTTGTCAAAATTGTAATATGACAGCAAGCAACAGTTGTTCCTCGGTCACATATTGTCAATCTGAAAGGAGAAGATGCCCTTTAACAAGCAATATATATCAGGTATGATACAGTATCTTTCATATCACCAGGATAATCATACATAAATGAATGTTACATTTTTAAACACTGGCAGACCTACCTGTTTCTAACATTGCACTAACTAAACAAATTACATGCAAGAACAATATTTTACAAATTTTAAAATGTTAATCCTTAAGATTATCATATAAAAATGCCATATAATATAGTATACCTTTCATTGATAATGTTGGGATTTACCTGCAAATATGCAACTTCATGCACAGGAAATGCTGCATGTGGCTGTGGCTGATGAGCCCTGGCCCAGTAGCCACAGCATAACTTTGACAAAGAAATACACCGTCATTAGATGATCTTCCAATGTCGAGTCAAAACAGAAAAGGAGGCACTGTTTGATATTAAAATAAGTATACAAAGAAAAAGGCGAAATCTTGGCTTTTTTTCCTTGGCATCACACTTTTGGTACCATAGTTTGTTCTGACTTTATGGAGCCGTTTCTTTTATTTTTCCCAGATTTCTGCAAAGTCCTTAAAGGGGAACTCCACCAATAAAAGCGTGTTTACAGGTGTTGGGGAGTATTTTTCACATACTGCATATGTGAAAAAAGTTGCATAGAGCTGTGTGAAGTCTGATTACTGTCCTCAAGTGATGTCACTGGTAGTCCTCAGCCCTAACCCATGCTGACTCAAGTTTGAAAATGAAAAAAATCTGGGGGTGTTGAGTTAGAAAGATGTGAGCTTATCAGACCCGTTCAGCCCTTTTAAAACCAGGAGCCAGTGGCCACAGCATAGATTTGATATAACTGGACTATTTTCTAATGGGAGTCAGTACAGAAAAGGTGTGCAATGAGGCTTGTTTTACCTTACCACAACACTTTATAGTTGTTGTTTTGTTTTTTACATTTGTGTTTTCTTAAGATTGTAGCTGTACAGCCGAGTTCCTCTTCTTTTTCTTCTAATTAATTTTGTTGCAGTAAGGTGTATTGTTTTCCGCCTGAGAACTCTCTGGAACTCTCGGAAAATATTATATATTGCTATGTGCACCAGCTGCCACTGGGTGTCGCCAAACCCATCAAAACTTATCAATCTGAAGGATTAACGGTTTCAAAACACAAATAACATAATAGCACAGTTTACCAGCAACTGTAACAAGTAAATCATACTTATACCTATCACCTAAATAAACTACCTGTTGTATATTTAAAGTGATCGATTAAAGATTAGTCTCACATCTGAAATCTGATTTCCCTCTATGTACCCAAAGGTAACAAGAACAGCTGACCCTGAATCAGCACCTGAAGCACCAGCATTAAGGCAGGACTGTGAACACATATTAGTGTGTAATATGGTCTTTAATAACACTTTACATTATCTACATAATATCCAACATCACTACCTTAACTATGTGTCTCTCTCTCACTTCCTTCCCTCCTTTCTTCTGTTTCTCTCTCACCTGTGTCTGTCAGACAGCACCTTCTAACAAGGGGATGTTGACTGAGACAGACATGTCATCCAAAAGGAGAAGTCAGGCTTTGTAAAGCCTGGCATGACAGTGTTTTCCCAGTTGAACCCTTTCAACATGCTGGCCCTTCTAGGTCTCATAGAACCATGTTTGTTAGACATAATGGCTGGCACAGCTGGGAGAC
The DNA here is from genome assembly GCA_003416845.1 of Oplegnathus fasciatus. Classification (NCBI taxonomy): domain Eukaryota; kingdom Metazoa; phylum Chordata; class Actinopteri; order Centrarchiformes; family Oplegnathidae; genus Oplegnathus; species Oplegnathus fasciatus. The sequence continues at coordinate 392,979 of NTHP01000646.1, forward strand.
AAAGACCCTGTTCAAACTTTTAGTCGGCCCCCTGCTACAGTCATATAGATACGGTGTTGCCATTAAGGTGGCTGGGTGGCAGGCTGAGGCTCAGAGTAGGACTGAGGCCTAAGCTGAAAGTGGGCTGGGGGGAGGCGGCTGACAGGTCCATGCTGAGGTCATTCAGGTTGGCCTGGGGGTCAGAGGTCACAGTGAGGTCGTTGAGGTTGGGTGTAGGATCGAGGGGAGCTGATGACGAGGTGTTGCTCTTGGCCACGCGGCGGAAGACAAAGTGGAAGGGAGCAACCTGCGTGCGACTGTGGAGCTCAGCCTTGATCTTCTGAGGGTGGGTGTCCGGTGCCAGCTGCTGGCTGCTGCCCTCCATAAGCAGGAACAGGCTGTAGTTCTCAGGGTCTGACACTTTAAACTTCTGGGCACACAGCTGACACACCTCCTCCACGGTGGCATATGGTCGGACCTGTAGGGTCTTAGCTGTACAGCCGCTGTCCAGCTCTTGCAGCGCCACCCGCAGGTAGTTCTGAGGGACAATCAGAAAAAAAACATTATTGGACAAACATTCTAGTTCTGTCACACACTGAACGCTATTTTTGATGCATGGCAGAGACCTTAAGCCTGAAGCTGAACTTGCCATTTTTGTTAAATCATACATTGTATCTGCCTACAGCACTACCAAACTTGGCTTTTTTAGACACTATCTAGTATTTCCAGAGTGTCCATTTGTTATTTATTATAATCTCATCATGTCTGCTTCATTTTCTTTCTTTAAAAAGTTCTCAAAATCACGTTGGTGAAGATAATCTGTTTTTAGGCACTTATGAAAGAAGCTATGGAGAGCTTTATAAATGTGTAACAAAACAAAAACATATTCATCACGAAAAGCAATTAAGTCAAGGTAAGACATATCGAAGCAAGCCAAGAAACAAAAAACTAAATAACCACTTCTTTTTGTTTTTAAAGGAGGTCATCGAAACAGGATGAATACAAAAGCAATTGTAATTTAGAAACGTGAATTTTAAGAGGATCAGGATGTTTCAAAGTCTACTGTAGGAGCTTTAATGGTAACAAACAATGGCTTTTAGATTTCAATCTAGAGCTGAAGTAGACTGTAAGGTCTACTTCCTGAAAGAACCAATAGGAGCAACCTCAAGGACCGCAAATAATGCAATCTGAACTCACGGCTTGGTGCTAGAGAAAATCCGTGCCTTGAAAGTGATCATGAAAATCAACTATAAAACCACTATAAATAATAAAATCCAGGCTTGTGCTGGACTTTTGCAATCTTAAGAATGAGCTACGTCAATATTACCAATGTGAAAAATGACAATTTAAGGGAAAGTCTCCAGTATGACTGTGTTTTCACCTGGAAGTCATCAATGGACGGTGCAGAGCGCTGGGTGGTGCGTCGGCGATGCCACTGGTGGAGTGTGTCCCTGGTTTCAGAGCTCAGCGCTCTGGCTGCCTGCTCCTCCTGGAAGTTTCTGATCAGAGACATAGCTCCAAAGGCACTGGTCAGGTAGTAGCCACCTGGACATGAACACACAGAGGCAGAGGGTCAACATAGAAGGTAAAAAGAAATTATTTCTGGCAAGTTGCATCGTTCCAAAGAAATTTTGTATCTTGATCAGAGTGTGGGGTGTTTATGGTGGAGGCTCTCCAGTTTAAACAAACATACCTTCTCCATGGAGAAGTGAGGGGTCTAGCAGCTCCATCATGTAAAGTATCTCATTGTCCAGCTGGGGCATGTCACACTGGGCCAACACATAGGTCAACATGGGCAGAAAGTCATCAGCACCATACAGACGACCTGAGAGACAGACAGACCAGGGTGGTGAGATCCTGCAGTTTCAGTTTCATCACTTGATACAGATCTTAAATTCTAATTTGATTTGATCATCATTGTGTTTATTATATAGTGGAAAATTGGTACAATATTCAGATCTCTACCTGAATTGTCCTCCATGATGGTATAGATGAGTTTGCAGACCCTCAGCAGCATGGTGACCTTCTTCTCAGGGGAGTACAGTTTACTCATGGTGTGGAACTTGTGTTTGATCTTCTCTATGGCCACGGGGTCTGGGGGAAGCGTGTCGGCCACGCCCATTTCCTGCGGCTGCCGGGCCTTGGCCAACGACAGGTTCTCCTTCAACTCCTGCCACTCTCCGCTGCGCACCTGGAACTCCTGCAGGGCCATGCTCACCACCGGTTTGAGGGGCTTCAGGACACACTTGTGCATGGCCTTCTCCAGGACTCTGTCTGGGGAGAGGAGTAAACAGCTTTTTCACATGGCTTTACACAATTTTTCATTTTTAGCACTGTCCATGCTTTCAGTAGACTTTCTGAAAAATTTCATTTTCATTTGAACATTATTAAGATTTTATTGAAGCCAATTCAAACTGTTGAGAAAATAGTTTTAACTTGGACAACAGTAGCCCCAGTTTGAGCCAAGCATCAGTTCCAAAAAATAAATAAATAAATTTGCTGCACTATAAAAAAGATTTTGAACCTCAGTAGATATTAGTAGATATTTATTTATCTAGATGTTTGGAAGAGTCTTTGAGGAAATACCGTCAGAACAGCAGAAAGTGTTGTTAAATGACTCTCTGGGTTTTTCAAATATTAGCTTTGGGACTCAAATGTAATGGTTTTTCTTTTCACAGTTTTCTGCCAAAGTTGGAACAGTTTTGGTTATTTCACATTTCTGTTGGTGCTATTTTGTCTGAGTGCTTTTTACTGGTTTGTGGTGTCTTGTCATGTACTTCCACCAATCGGCTTAGCAACATTTGAATCAATATGTGAGGACAGTAGTGGACATTTGCTTATGTTGTCAGGCTACACAGTCCACACAGTTCTGAAGCTTGGCTGTTCCATGCTTAATAAGTTATAACTTGAGAATCTTAACTTTGATTGTTGCTTAGTGAATCAATAATAATTTATTTTGTAGACAAATACCAAGTTTTCAGGGGCTTTAAGACAGCATTCAAAGGTACTACAGAAATGAGATGAATTCACAACAACTCTCTTGTGTTCCTGTATTTAGTTTGCATAGGCTACTGTACATTCATGCATTAATTCATTCAACAACACATTTTATTTCTGATTTATTAGACCAGCATGAGCAATTTTAAGATGCCTTATTATCTGCTTGCTGAACTATGCCCTTGGCTATTGTGCTGCATGTGAGCTTTGATTTTTTTAAACTGTTAATTGGCTATGTGAAGTGGAAAGGAACTCAGTGAGCTTGTGCTGAACTTCACATCAACATGAGAGGAATTTGAGAAGCATAGACCGGAGACAGGACCTAGAACTAGAGCTGAAGAAAACCTGGAAATCACAGCAGTGCCAAGACCACAGAACCTGAACTTTTGCCTCCTGGACATGTAGTGAAGAACTCAGCTGCCTCAGAAACACTGCTGACATTATTTGAATCAAATTAGTGTACGCCTGTGAGCAGATATTTTCACACATGAAGGACGTGCTCTGCCCCTCCTGCATTTGTTTGATATCTGCAGCATGACTCAGATAACAGCTGGGGTATTCAGTCAGAAATCAACCACTTTCTGACCTTCGATTTGAACGATTTTTCCCCACATGTTCACCTATATGAGAGAGAATTAGACCTTAAACCTTAATTTGCAAAAAAACGTGTAAACCTTTCTGTTTCACGTCAAATATTACTTTAGTTTCAAAAAGTGACTGGTAAACATTTATTTGTATTCCCACCTCTGAAGACATGCACATAAGGCGAACTGATGACCTTAAATTGTCTTTATGTTTGTTGATGTGTCAGTATTTAGTAGTCTGTCTACTGTCAGTCTATTTTGAGGTCATTTCATTTCAGAGCAAACACAATGTCAAAATGAACACCTCATTCCTTATCAGTCTCTTTGTGGACAATGGCAGCCAAAACTAAATTAGTCAGGACCTACAAGCTTCATGGACACTGTCAAGGTCAGATCACTACCCAAACTCTCATTGTTCACCATCTGTATAAATCAAAGTTCAAGACAGTTGAGTGTGCTGTTATCGCTGGAGCAGAATAACCCAGAGTGCAGAGCGGGGTGCATATCCACACAGCAACAGTGTCAACATCAGCGTTTACAAGCTCAACTTGTGCAGTCTGACTAACACAAACCATGATATCATAATACAGACAGGATGGATACAGAGAGGGAAGCCAAACCACAGGACTGCTGAATAAGGACCATGTGTGAGTGCTGTCTGTGTGCATGTTGCTGACTTTCCTCCAGAAAAGGGCAAACTCAGCAGTTCTTTTGGCTGAGCACATCTGCAGACACAGATTTTACTTTCCTTCACAGCTGGATGACATCCAGCATCTGCCACTCACATTAATCAGTCTCTGTCAATCTTGTCATTTAGAGTTGTTGAATTCCACCTCCCTCGCTGGCCTTACTGGAAAATTTCTCCACACCCACATTACTGCTACCTGCAGATACCTCTGCTGGAACTTAACCCGACAGTACATTCTCACTTCCTCATTCCACAACTACATAGTGACTGAGAGTTGCCAGTAAGTAGGGCACCCAGCATGTTGAACCAGCATCAGCACAATTAGTGTTGTTTTTGTTCTGTTTACTGGCACGGATTAGTGAAGAGTGGATTTGTTGGTCTTCGCCTGCTAATCTTAGTATTCGAGAATGAGACTTTCTTTAACTTCATTGTATATGGATGAAAAAGACACCCTGTCTTATTGGAAACAACCATCTTCCTATCATTTTATGTATGTGTTACCAAAACTCCCTGAGGCTCGGATGAGAAGTTGTTTCCTCCACTTTTCACAGAGTAAAACTATGTTACAGAGCAAATATTTTGTGTCATCATTCCCGGCACAACCTGAAACAGGTACAAGGAAAAACCAAATGTCAGTCTGACGATGGGTACGACATGAAAACTATTACTGCCTGAAACCACTTCCTCGCAGCATTTTAAGGTCAAACTCTTTCCTTCTTCACAATAGTGTCCATTTGTACCTCTCCTTTTTTAAGGAGTTTACATAGGAGGATTATGTTCCCACCGATATGATGGAGTTCAGGATGGGATGTCGAAGCCAGACCCGTGTGAGACTGGCAGCTGGTGCGGTTCCTTCAGTACACACAGCTGCTTCGTCAGGCGCATTGTCATCAGTACCTTGTTCCACTGTGTTTTTTTCTAATTGTATAGAAAATCGGATACTTGAAAGAACTCCAGATGCCAGATACGACTGATACAAGCTGAAACTTGCGCATTAGTTTGTGTTGTAAATATCAATACTCCTGCCAGTATTAGACAACCTATACTAGTTTTGTCGTAGCAATATGTGATAGCAAACTTAACAATGTAGTGTTAACATCACAGCATTAGTTATCGTTAGCTATTGTTAGCTATCATTAGCCGGTCACTCGCCAACACACCTGTCTAGTTCTTCACTGGTTCTCCTCACACCACAACTCAATTTCTCTCCTATGGTCGTTATTCCTTCTAAGCCTGGTCTGTTCCTGGTCTCTTGGACACATAAGAGACTCATAATTATAAGGCTGTGGTCCGTCATATATCGTGCAGTATGAATAAACATTTACAACTTCTTAGGTTCTTAATGGTAAACTGGACCTAGCCTGGTCGCTCTCCCTTTTGTTACGTCAAGTTCAATTTGTCTTTTTTGATGCAGAAGTAAAACTCTCTCACAAAACTCTAGAAGTTACTGTAGTGTGTATATACATTATACATATATGTATATTTTTTTTGAAAATCTAGTTTCTACATGAGTTGATTCACTGGGGTCTGCTGCAAGTGCACAATATGCATTTTGCATTTGCATTATGCTTTTTCTACTTAACAAAGATGCCTCTTATTTCTAGCGGTTTCTTTGTTCCATAATACTTCTCCAAGAGCGCACTGGACTCCCTACAAGTCTGTTAAAGTCATTAGAGTCAGGAAATGCAATGGCAACATTCCTCACTCTGGGGATTAAGGGCTCTATTCATGTAATTCAAAAAGGGGGGATAAGAATTACAAACATACAAATTAGACTTCTCACAGTAAAGTTGTGTGTCTCACAGGCTTGTAAGAGTGTGAGTGTATTTTCCCTGTAGTCATAAGTTTTCCACACTTCAGAGGAACAGCCTTCTGTGTCCTGTCCTGGCTTCAAAGTGAATTCGTGCACATAGCTTACAGCTTTACGTTTAGATAAACGGCCAAGTCACAGTCCAAGTCTCTTTTGTGTCGTTTCACAGACAGAGGAGTCAGTCTGCTTATCAGCCAAGGACAGCCAAAACAGGCAATCAGACACAAATACACACTCACACTTATTGCCACAAAACAGGGGCTCTCCCCGTTTGATATAAACATCCTCTCACCAAACATCCTCTCTGTCCTCTTCAAGCCTTTAACCAAACATCTTGTCCTTGACAAGTGTACAAGGGAATTTCAACATTAAAGTGATAATCCTGACATACCGTATACTTTTCATTTGGTCCTTTTTTGCCGTCACTCGCTGTGGCATTTATGGCTGAGGACTGTGATGTTTTTACCTTAGATTGATTTATTTTGGTTTTTTTGTAGTTTTGAGTGTCTTTGCTGCTGCTTCACTGCTCATTCTCCCAGTGAAGCTGCAAATGTATAATTCCTTATATTTCCTGTGTGCCAGAGGATGTTTAGCCAATGGACACCGAGCATTCAGAATAGCAAATGTAAAGGTTTCATGTTTGCATCCTCTAGGTCATTGTGATTTTTGGGCAACACTTTAAGCAGATAGAATCACAGTAAAAACACATCAAACCCACACCCATAGACACATGCACAGAACGGCAAAGACATGTAGACAATGAGACTGTCTCCTTGACCTAAAAATAGCCTGGTGTAAGAGATGTGTCTATCTATCTGTCCTGTCACTGAACCAAGGAGCTCTCCTGATAAATAGATTGCCTACTTCCTGCTTCGATGATATACACATTAAAAATAGCCTTTGTACCCCTAACCTTGGGTTGTACAAACAAGCAGGTTGAGAAACCATCAAAAACAACATCCCAGCCAGACTGGACCCTCACCAGTTTGCATTCAGAACCAACAGATCCACAGAGGATGCCATCTCCACTGTCCTCCACTCAGTCTCCACACACCTTGAAAATAACAACACCTACAGAATGTTGTTTGAATGCCTGATTTCAGCTCAGCATTCAACACAATCTCCTCCATGAAACTGATTAGCAAACTTAGCACTCTGGCCACTACTACGACACCACCATCATGGGCCGGATTTCAAACAATGACGAGATTTCAGGTTGGGAGGAAATCAACAATCTTGCAGAGTGGTGCAGAGAGAACAACCAACTGCTCAATGTCAGGAAAACCAAGGAGCTAAAGGAGGAGAAGACACACACCCCTGTCTATGTCAATGGAGCTGAGGTGGAGCAGGTGAACTGTTTCAGGTTCTTGGGAATCAGCATCACAAAGAACCTGTCATGGTCATCTCACATCTCCACTCTGGTTAAGAAAGATCAGAAACGGCTGTATTTCTTAAGGAAACTTAAGAGGGCAAAATTCCAATGTCAAGTTCTTGTTAACTATTACAGAGGAGCAATAGAAAGCATCCTGATTGGAAACACAACAAATTGGCATGGTTTGTGCACGGCCCAGGACAGGAGGGCTCTGCAGCAGGTGATTAAAATCGCCCAGAACATCATTGGTACCCATCTACCAAGCATTAGTGATATTGATGAGGTGAGGTGCCTGCGCAGAGCCCAAAGGATATTAAAAGACAACACCCACCCCAGCCACAGCCTGTTCACCCTGCTGCTGTCTGGCAAGCGATACAGAAGTATCTGCTGCCATACCACCAGACTACAGAGCAGCTTCTTTCCTCAGGCTGTGAGACTCCTCACTTCATCCTCTGTATTCCACCAATATTAATAGTTTTTTGTTCTGTTTTGTTTGTTTTTTTGTGTGTGTAGCATAAAGGGACCACAACGTGAATAAATAAATTAACCCCTTGAACATTAGAGGTCCCGAAATTGAACCAAGCTCACTAGTGCCAATGAGTCTTGATGAGAAAGGAAGAGTTCCAACTTCTGTGTGCAAGAAATTCAGCAGACTTTGCGTGAGTTTTTTCTGGGTCGTCAGAAGGAAGCTTGTAGATTCAAGATAATATCCAAGACCTTCTAACACAGCCAGGTCTTATCCAGCCGTAGATGTGATTGTAACACATGAACACTTTGTGGAGCACCACAAACAGAGCTTCATGTCGAGTTGTCTCAGGCTATCTGCTGGAGGAGGGCCTCGCAGTGTGGGATGAGTGGAATACAAGGAACTCTATTCTGCCCCCACAACACTCAACTCACCCCGCCTTAACATCCTGAACCGAAACACACACAGCTGGGTTGCTGAGTGAACGCTAGACGGGAACAACAACAACAACGACAGCAGCGTCTTCCATATTTGAAACTCTGTGATTGTCTCCTCTGAAAATTAGTGATATTATTCACATATTTCCTTTCATTACATCAACATGGATGCCCTGATGTTATGTGTTTCCCTTAATTTCTGCACATTTGTTGTTTTCTTTGCTACTATGTCACCTCTAAATTTTTCTAAAGTTGCATTACTTTTATTGGTATTTAAGGCAGTGTTCCAGTTAAGTGACCATATTGTGTGTGAAAATATCACAAGTACCCATCCCTCATTTACATTAAATACCACATGAAAGCACCAACAGCCATACCCAAAATACTGGCACATTACTTTAAAGCGAGGAGAGCGAAAGAAGGAGAGAGACTGGATTTGGAAGAGAAAAAGAGAGAGAGCAAAAGAAAAACAGAAACCAAGAAAAAAAAATGCAAAGAGAGTGTCAGAGAAAGACAGAGCCGAGACAGAAGTTGGAGGGGGCTTGCCTCAAATCCTCTCACTCTGATTGGAGAGTTAGTTTAAAAGAACTGGAGTTGGAGTAAGACAGAGACTGTACGACTTGGCAGACAGTCACCCAAATGCATCTGGGTCGGCCAGCCTTTGAGCAGAAAACACTTTTTGAAGCTGCCACAACAAAATATTTTCCAACTATTCCAAGAACTAAAACCGCAGCAGTTGCCAGTGTGTCATCCCTGTGAATAATAGGCCATTCAGTTAACAAGCACGAGAAGGGGCAACCACGACACGCGACGTACAAACTATGAAAAAATACAGAAGCATTTTGAATTTAGTCTTTTTTTCCTCAGATATTGCACTATTAGTAGTTGTCAATCAAACCTAAAACTCGAATCTCTGATAATCTGTTTTATTTTAATATTATTATTTGGGATTTTTAGACAGCCAACAGTCGAAATATGACACCTGGGTGCCCGCATCTCTTTTATAATTTTATCCAAACATGAGGGGGAAAAAATGATAAAAGTGGTCAATGATTGAGTCTTTATAGGTATAAATTAATTTCTGCTCCTACTCAGTTTTAAATCATTTTCTAAAAATCCCAGACATTGTTGCTATACAAAAGACATCACTTCCTGTGCACCAGATGACTTTTTTCTGGAAAAGACCTTCTCACAGTGAATGTTAAAGCTAGGCAAATTATGTCACAAAGCATTTGCTGTTTTAAAGGGGGGCTCAGGTGATTCAGTAGGTCACTTCCATAAAGTTGCTGGACTTGTGACACATAGATAACAAAAAGAATGGCCAAAGTCGAGGCTGATATATCCTGACTTTTAGTCCCTAATATGGGTTAAGCTCCAAAAGCACTGGATTTCGCATAATACAACTGGATATTCTTTCATTAGACCCTCCCTGCGTGGTCAACCTTCAAACTTCACATCTCCAGTTTGTAATGCAGTCTTTCTATTAAGAATTCTAAGTCTGAAGCACAGGCCACGATAACATTGATAACTTCACTATGACATCATCAGGTTTATTTTTTCAGACTTTGGCAAGCTCCCTCCAGAGCCACAAAAGACATTATACAACTGATTTCACAGACTGAACAGTGCTTCTCCTAACAAGTAAATGGAACTTTGTATGTAAAATTGTTGAAGTGCCCCTTAAGTAAAAATGTTTGAAGACCACATAACAGATTCTGACACTGACACCAACAATATTTTGAAATAAGTTTAAAATAAAAAGTAAGTAAGTGAAAATATAATTTAAAAATATAATTCTAACAATTAAAAACTGGCTAAAGAACTAACAAGAAAATGTAAAATGTCAGCATTCAAGATTAGTGTTCATGTTCTGTGATGACAACTGATAAAAGAAGAACAGTTTTTCAGTCAGTTCATGACTTCATAATTATAGTCCTCTGATGAACTATCTGAACGGGACCAGTAGAAACAGGTTGGTTCAACAGCCCCCTTCCTCCTGAGATAAAAACCCTCTTTGTGCTCTCTGTTTACATGTTCTAATGCAGCCACTGAATCTTGGCCTAAATGATTCAGACCGCTCTTCCGGCAGGTGTGTGTGTGCTCTTATGTATCTGTGTGGTTGTGTCTGGTTTTCCCCTTTCATGTTGCTGTCATGGTATTGTATGATGCAATAAAGGATGGATATAATAAAGGGCAATAAATGCAAATATTAGTAGTGGATTAAAGGATGTTTGCACTCATTTTCAAAAGGTAAGGCTGATTTGACTCCTTGTTCACCTGTCCTTACTTTGTTTTTCAAATGGATACTGACTTACAGCATACATGACAACATACAATTAACTAAAATTAGTCTGATGGCTTCACCAGGGATGTATACATACTGTATTTCCTAAAATAGTGGCCAGGGCCTTTATTTACTTCAACTGCAGAGAGTACAAGGCCTTTATTTACTCTGCTCTACTCTATTACTGCATTATGCCGTTAATACAAACTCAGCGCTTTCTGTAAACGTTTCAAATTAAAAGCCCTCTAGCATTTCAGTGGATACATTCCCTTAATTTCCTGATAAGGCTTTTATTGTGGAATATGTGCAGGAATGTTCTGTGGAAAATTTAGTGACTTTCACGGTTCCCATGTGGCACGTGTACGTTACTACAATATACAGTTTGGCTGGGACATTAACACCCATTCACCCGCAGTGACTGAAATTGGACAATAACACTTTAGATGAGTAATCCAGAAGAACAGAGTGTTGAAAATAGCATGATTATATTGTTGAATTTATTAAATTAAAGCGATGGAAATGTACATTATGCTTAGTTGGCTTGCAAATTATATGACAGGCACCAGGAGTTTATCCACCCCTGTTTTTCCCCCAACCATTATTTGAGACAAGGCTTTTATCTGACTACCTGCCTTTATTTGAGGAAATATAGTACACATTAACACACGTGCACACATCCAGCTGCAAACACGTGAGGACACGTTTTCCAATGTCCTCATTGCTAAAATATCGAAGTGAAACTGCTCCGTCTGCATAAAACACACTTTCTGTGAAGTAGTGTTCCGTAAAAATGGAGATTTCTCCATAAATAAATAACTCATTCACACTTCCTAAAAATATCACTGAATTATTTGCAAACACACACAAAGATGAGTCCCACTTCCAGTTGAGGATGAGGTCATATTGCTTAAAAGGTAGAAATTTTGCAATCAAGCAGTCCGAGCATGTCAGCAGTAATCTAACAGTTGACCAAAATTTTAGGCACACAACATACTGCACACCCACAATTACTATAATTAAAGAATTTTGTTGACATTGTTTCCAGAGTGAAGTAACAGTTACATTTGTAGTGCACAAGCCATTGCTGGTAAAACTAGTGAAATAACAAGGGTGATAAAACACAACTAAGAGCGAGAGTAAAAGATGGTGGAACTATTTCTTTTGGTACTCACCGATCTGGTCTTCAGGAATGAGGCTCTCGATTGGCGGCTCCAGCTCAGAGGTCTGTCGCAGGTAGCTCTTCATCTGAGTGATAAACTGGCGGAGAGTCTGCAGCAGCTCCAGTCCAGAGGCGTACCCTTGCCAGGCCTGGACGCCCGCACCCTCGCCCATGTAGCTCAGGTAGTCCTGCACCAGGCAGCCAAAGTACGAGCCTTTATCTCTGGACAATTCCACCACCCTGCGGATCGCCCTCTTCTCGGGTGTCAGCAGCGAGTTGAAAACACCACTCATCTTGCGCAGGTGCCCTCGCAAGGCCTTCTGCAGGACCAAAGCGCTGGCACTGGGGCGCCGCTTTGTGCGGTGGCCTGGCGGCACCATGGTCAGGTCCTGGTCCTGGTCGCTCTCGAGGCTGACGCCATAGTCGGGCTCCTCTTCATCCTCGTCATCCTCATCATCGTCGTCCTCTTCCATGCTGCAGTAAGGCAGGTGGGATGGTGGGAGGGAGAGGGGGAGGTGGGTGTTAAAGTCAGCCACAGTGGGGGGGCTGGGGTCATGCAGAGGAGGAAGGAAGAAGGCTGAGGACTGAGAGAAATCCAGAGAGTCTGAGGAATCTGTGGAAAGGCTCATGTCACTCAGTCGCTGACCACCGCGACTGCATTCCTCGCCTGCTTCTTCTTCTCCTCCTGTCACCTCTGCCCTCTTGCTTGTCATCAATGAAGGTTCTAGAGGACTGTTGGAGTCCTGGGCGGGGGTTCTGGTAGCATTACACTGAGACAGTTTTGCCCTAATAAGGGCTTTCTCAATAGTCTGGTCCTCCAGGGCCAAGTGGCACTGGGCATCCTCCTGGCTGGATGATGGTGAGGCCTTGGCCCAACGTGGAGAGGAGGAGAGAGATGACAGAGATATGGGCAGGGAGGGCCGGGGGATGGATATGGGGGAGCTGATGCTGAGTCTCTTAGGAGGGGAGGATGAGGGGCTAATACTTAGCGACGAGCCCAGACGAGAAAGGAGACTGCTGCCCCTCTCCCTTTCCTCCACCTTCTCCTTTGGGACGTTGATCCAGGAGATCTTCTCTGGCATGCTTTGCTGTCGGATAGGAGAGGCTGAGGGTCGTGGCACAAAGCGAGGTGGGGGTGGACGAGGAGGTGGGGACCGTGACACACTGTTTGCAGCAGTCAGCTTCTGCCTGCTGCTGCTGGTTTCACTGTTATCGTCCCGTAGCTCTGTGCTTCTGCTAAGGGTCTGCAGGTTGTTTTGACCTGACTGACTGCTGTCACTGTGATCTGAGCTATAGACGTGAGGTCTGTCTCTACAAAAGTGTTGAGTGTCCTTGTTGTTGTTTTCTAGGCTGTTGCTAATTGGTTCCTCCCTCAGGTCTTGCTTTGCTGTGCCAGAGGGATTTGAAGTGGTGCTGTCATCACCTTCTGGTTGGTGAACCTTTATGAAGAGGGGGTTGATGAAGCAAAGTGCACCATTGGACTGGCAACACTCAAGTTCAGATGGGGTGCGAGTTCGAAGCCGCGGCTGCCCAGTGGTGGTTGCCAAGGACACTGGTCTCTGGGCAGGGGGAGGTGGTCTGTTGGGAGCAGCTATTCCTGCAAAGGGAACTGAGCCCTTCTTCCTGTGGCGCAGCTGAGCATCCCAGAAACCTGTGTGAGACAGTGAGAGAAATATTTTACCTTTATTAAGTGGGCAAGGTGTGATACAACATGTAAGTGCCAAATTTAATATGTCTGGGCCCTGTATCATTACCGTGGTTAGCAATGCCATGATCTACATAATATAGTATTATGTGGATTTAAGCCAACATTAGCTTGGGCAAACCTGGACCTCAGACTCGCTAGCTGCCTTTTTACCTAATTTCAGACAAAAGAATTAAAAGAGGGCTCCCCTGATTTACCACTACACTCCTATGACATTGTTGGACAGTTTAAAAAAAGGATAAAATCGAAGCAGAACCGTCTTTGTTATTCCATGCATTCTCCTTCCTTGTCAAAACATGGCGCCTACATTATCCACAATGCAGTTGATGTCAGTTTGGTCAAAGATTCGGGTGTGTTATGCTAGTAGCGGCTAATGTAGCCTCGAGTTGCTAGCCTCAAGCAAAGATGAGGAGCAAGCTACAGAGGTTTGGTAAGTTCACTTATTTCTAACTCCACACCCCCAGTTTTTTTTCATTTTCAAACTTGTAGTCTTTAGCCCCAGCCTACGCTGACTTAAGTGACATCACTTGTGGTAATTTATCAGACTTTGGCCAGCTCCCTCTGGAGACACAATAGGCTTTATACAACTTTTTTCACATATGCAGTATTACTCCCCAAGACTTGAAAGCAGACTCAGATGTGTAAAATCAGTGAAGTGCCCCTTTAGCAAAAAACAATACCACTTATTTTCATGGAACACTTTTAAAAGCATTCATTTTCATCACTATTGAGGGCCAAGAACTGGAGGTGTAACAGTACATTCATCACAAATTCATCATAAACTGCACTATAAAGCACATTCAGTTCGTTACACATCTTATTTTGGTTTGGTAAGCCACATGAACTGGATAATTATAGTCCTCTTAGTCTAATACACTCTAATTACAGTCTACGCCAGGGCACGCGAGTACAGAAATTCAGATGTGTTCCAACTGGATAGCTTTGAGAGTCTATTAGTCGTTGACTGTTACCAAACCTATGCTAATGAGACTGTCCCAGCTCATAGCATCATTGTTACGATAAATCCCGTTTGGGACCACTGCAGTTTCCTAACACATTATACCAAACAAGTAGGGGTAATAAGTCAAAAATAGTGTCACCATTGTTGACAAAGATTTGTCTAAAAATAGCTCCACTGAACATGCTAACTCATTTGTGATGGCATTACCTAGTTAAGTCAAACACTGGAGGTAGTTTAAAACAGACTGAGGTGCAAATCCTTCTCCCCACAGTGTTCAAGCAGCACCTTGCTGCAGATTCAGACAGGGCCAAGGCAATAATTGGAATTGAGATTAAACAATACTGACATATAGCTTTGTGTATATCAGATTACTTACTGACCATATGCAAATGCTTGACTCCAACAGCAAAAATCATAGCCTTAAGGTGACTGTTTAGTGTTTTTTAAAGTACGTAGAAAGAAACTCTGTACCACAAAACCCTGGTACATATAGAACCATGTTTTGTGTAACATTACACCCCTTCCAACAATGAAACTATCAGTTGTCTACTATTTGTCTCCTGCTCTTCTTTTTGTAGCTGACATTTTTTACTCAATACAAGTTCTGCAATCACAACCTCAAAAAAACCCTAAATGCTGCTTAGCACAAAATCACTGCCATTTACTTTTGCAGTCTGAAGGGCTCAGCCTGTCCCAGTAAACGAGAAAGAGTAAAATAGCACTAAATTACTGTAACACAACAATTTGTTGGTCCAGGCTGTGCCATGTACGGACATAGCAAAACAAGACAGACACACACGAATGGGAACAATACAACATGAGGAATACTAGCACCGGACACAGAGTAGCTCCTTCACACAACTACAGAGCAGAAAAGAGAGGGCAACAATACTCACTGTGATCCCAAAGCTCATGACACACAGACGAGCTGTTGATCTCACACTCAGTCTAACTTCTCTGTATAGTTCTGATGGTGCTGCAGGAGACACACTGCTACTGTGTCTGCACAAGCTGAAACTCGACTGGCTTCTCTGGCTCACTCACACTCAATCTGTGTTATGACTCACTCATGGTAATGGATGTGTGGGTGGGCTGTTAGCACAGTATTCCCGCCCCTCTCCCTCCCCTTCAGTTGAAGTTGCGTAGTCTGTTTCTCTCTCTGTTATTTTCTCTCTCTGACACACCAAGACAAAGGTTTTTTTGCATTTCCCTCCTACTCTACTCTTGTTACATGCTCTGATTGTGTTACTTATTGTTGTTAATAAAAAATCATTAGATACAGTTTTGAAAATTCTGTTTTCTTGACAACTACAATGCTGTGGAATTATTTTGATTACTCACACAAGTATATGCAAAGCACAGCACAGCATTGCTGTATGGTGTTCAAACACACACACACATACACTGTACACCTGGGACTGAGAGCAGAAAGGAATGTGGTTTGGCGTGGTTGATGTAAGAACTGGGAAAACGGTAAGTCAGGGGCAACTTGTAGAGAGACATGACAGCTGAACTGGAGCCAAAAATAGACAGAGCTAACACACTGTGCGGGACATGAAGTCAGTCCCTTTCTTCCGGAGCTGGGAATATTTCAGAAACTTAATGACTGACTGGGCTTATGTAGAATTTACAGTAAATAGGTAGATCAAACAAACATATACTTATTACTTACTACATGCCAATGTGGTCAGCATTTGGCTTTGATTGCCTTTTATCATGCTCCAAAAGTTGGAGTGAAAGTTCATTCTTGACCTTGGAAATAGTAGTTTGACAAATAATCTTAATTCAAGGTCCACTTACTAGCTTTTTCTGGAGCTTTCAACCGCATCTTGTGGCCTTCATGAAGACCGCTTCAAGAAGCCATTTGAAGTTTGCAGTTCAGACGACAGTAATAAATGCCTCAAGAAATGTTTAATCTATTGTTCAGGTTTTTATTTATTGTTTTTATTTATTTTTCTTCTTAATTAGTGCTGAATAGCTGATATAGCTTCAGAAAGGAAATGCCAAACTAGCAAACGTGTACTGTACTGCCCGTCTGTTCAAACTGTGCTACTGACTGAACAGTGCAAGATGCTAAAATTGCATTTATCCAGTGATCTCAGTCAAAATACAGCAATTAATCAACCGAGCTTCAAGGCTGGATTAACAAATGGTCACCTCACTAAACAGGAACCCTTTTATCAAGGAGAGAGAGAGAGAGAGATAGAGAGAGAGACACTGAGGAATACAAGAGTGGAAAAAATAGAGTGAAAATGTCTGTAGATCATTTGAGACCAGATTAAAGGTAGGATGTCATCAAATCATTGTGTGTCATCCTGAACTCTTTAAGAGGCTGTCAGGACACTGGAAGTCTGGCAGAGTCAGCCCAAAGTACATATGATAGCTCAGAGCTGAATCACAGCAGCAGAGTCTGAATGGACAGAAAGGTCACTCTGAGTGAGTTATGAAAAGGCAGGGGAGGCACCCAGCTCTCACCCGTGCAGAACTGATCTGGGCCTGGGAGACGCTTCTGTCCCTGGTGGTGAGTCACATAGCACTTGCATGCCAGTTAATTCTTCAAGCAGGGGGGAATGTGACTGAGATGGGATTTACGAGTGTCAGGCCACAGGGAAAAAAAAACTAAATTTTTACACGCAGCAACACAACAGATGTTGCTTCCTGAATCTGCAAGAGGCTGAGGGAAGTTCACGAATCAGTTTGGCTACAAAAAACAGATGCAATATTACCACTAATTGCTTCAAACTGACTGGAGAAGTGCCTCCACTGATGTAATAAAAGACCACTCATAACATGACACAGTGTTACTATATCTCTGCACAACATGACCTACTATGTTCTCTTAGCTTTTCATAGATTACATGATAATCCTTTCTGGAAACTCCTCTCCAGTGATTTTAACATGTCTCCCTGACCTACAACATTATATTTTCACTACTCAAGGGATCAAGGGAACATCTAATTTATTAATTTACATGCCTGCTGGTTAGCCAACATTACACATACTATGTTTTCATATAAGACTGTTAATTTGTACATGTGTAAACTGCAACATTTGTAAATGTTATCTGCCAATTTTGGGGGTTAATTCTTTCTAAATAAAAGGAATCGCTCTCAGCATGAAGCATGATTATTTTTATCTATTGGGTTTTTTATCTATATTCTGTTGTTTTCTGCTGCAATAAAATCAAGAAACTTCATCTTCATATCTCACCTTCAGCCTGCCATCAGCTCACAGATTACCCCAATTGCATGGTTGTCCCCTAAATATATATTCAAATGAGGGAACAAACCTGCTCCAAGTTTAGCAACCTCCTCAAGATCAGCAGACGTTCTGGCAGAAGCGATGGCCTCTGGAAGCTTCAGAGTGAAGGGCAACACATCCCTAAGAAAAAGAGAAAAGGTGGAGTGAAAGGGAGAAAGACTAGGTCAACAGAGAAAAGGAAAATCGAGAGACAGAGGGCGGGACTGAAAGCCTATTCCTAAAAGCGTGTGAGTCACTATGTTAGAAAAGAGGAGCGTGGCTTGGCCTGGATGTGTGGTGTTGGCTGAACCGTGTATTCAACCACACAGCCAGGGGGTAATATGTGCTCTCCTCCCTGTGGGTGTTTTACAAGGACTTTCAAAGCTTTTACACGGTTTCCAAGGGCTTCAGTCAGCAAGCCTGAACGATCATAGCTGAAAATTATACCTACAGATTTTTGAAGGAAACAATATCCCAGTGAAACCTGTACAGTTTAAATGTGATAACTGACTGAAGTACTATTGTGGAAATTACTAGCAGAGGTACAGAAAGTGACCTAAATACTGTGTAGATATAAATGTGAAATGGTTTGGGTATTTAGAAATGTAAAGTATTTGAAATAAATAAATACAAGGTAGAATTAGAGTGCAAATCACTTTAACATGCTAAGCTGTGTTTTTCACCTCTAGTAGCACTACAGAAGAGTTTTTTTAATGGGTGGTGGACCCGAGGACACACATGCAGGTGCATGCGGGTGATGCGATACACAGTTATGCCAATGGTTTCACACAATTTTTCCGATCTACAGGTGCGGGTAAAGCAGCAACAAATGCATCAATGTACACAACAATACAGGATCTAAAATAAAATCTAAAACCTGATTAGTTTTATGAGGAAGGAAAAGAGTTCAACACATTTGTTAGGACACAATGTCTTTTGGTGAGTTACAACGAATGTAAACATAAATTTTGTGTGTTTACAAGAAAACTCCACAAGGCAGCTTTAAAGACAAAGCTTCTCAAAAGAACACAAATTGCGGCTTACTCCACATGTCCAGTGTGTAATATACACATGTGTATTAACCATATAGGTGATATAAGTATCACATCAGTGTGGTTTGCATGTCTTTCTGTGATCATCAGTAATTCTTACTGACGAACTCACCTGCTGATGCAGCAGAAAGCCACCAGACGGAAAAGGTCTGCAAAACTCAGGCCAGATCCCTCCAAAGAGAAAGCTGTAAGCGCACAGAACAACATGATCAAGACACAACAAACAGACAGAGGAAAGCCTTTTAAAAAAGAAATTTTGGTCATTTCTTTAATCTGATTAAAGGAAATGTGAAATGTGACTTTGAGCGAAAACTCCTAAACTATAAAATCATGCTGACTCTACAGCCATGTATGATGTTTTAACTTATTTTACTGGCAAAAGGCAAAGAGGACATAGCTGAGAAACCAGCACAATAGCCCGTGCCAAGTTTTAAAACAATGCATGTAAAAGAATGCTTTTCTTCATCTTTATAATCCCTAGATTGAGTTGAATTCCCCAAAGGATAAAAGAATCAGACTGGTATTATTAAGTTTCATATAAATAATCGGAACAAATAGCAGCAAGAATGACTGTGGTGTAATCACTTTCCCCATGTGGACTCAAATTGTTGCTTGTTGTTTGTAAGAGAACACTTGGAAAACAGATGACACAATTAATCAGGAGGAGGAAAACTTTGGCACGTTTTGCACTTTTGTTGGTAATACACTGAATGAGAACTTGTTTTGCTTACAACTTGGCACACAATTACAACAGCTTACAGTCAACACTACTGGCACTGAACTACACGTGACCAAGATCTGAATGTGGACAGAGATAACAGGTATTTGCGTGTGAACATAACTCTGTGTGTATAGAGGAGTCACAAAATAAATATTGTCAAAGTAAGAAAAAGAAAAGGATAGGAAGTGTGAGACTATATCATCTTTATCATCATTATATTCAAAGGACTTAAACAAATGCTGTTAACAAATGGTTAGACGGAGAAGGATGCAGAGAGAACAAGAGAACAATACATGTTTACACTTTGGAGGGAAGTGGGTTAAGTCCAAACAAACATACGTTGAGATGGCAGCAGGCCCACAACTTAGAAATGTCCTCATCTATGTAAAATCTCCCCTGGGCTCTGATAATCATACTTAGTCTTGTTCAAATGTTGACTTTTATAAGTGAAAGATGTCCTGTCATCTTGAGCTAAGTGTCAGTTAGCTGCAGCGTGTGACAGACTAAACTTCAGATCACACTCATTGCTGCAGTACACAGGTCATTAGTCAGTTTCTACTGAAGTCTTGAGGAACTAATGGCAAGTAAGAGCAAGATACTAGGAGTAGACCTATTGTGGTGCGAACATTAGTCAAACCAAACTCAGCTCAAGTAACCATATTTCCACAAATAAAAGCCGGGTCTCAAATAACACACAAACAAATAAATGTCAGTCCCAAATACAGGCCAGGGAAAAAAACAAAAGTGGACAAACTCCTGGTGCCTGTCATATAATGTTCATGCCAACTAAGCATAATGTACATTTTCATCACTTTAATAAATTCAACAGTATAACCATGCTATTTTCAACACTTTGTTGTTCTGGATTATTCATATTAAGTGTTATTGTCTGATTTCAGTCAGTGTACTGTTTTAAAGTGGCAATAGACAACTGGGTCCGTAGCAGTCAACCGAATTGCTCTCATCACATTTTAAGGTTTTCTTCAGTATAAAAGTAATCCAGTGACAGTTGTCTGTACACTAATGGGTACACTGCAAATAAGAACTGCTAATTCAGCACACTTTTAATGGTGCTAATTTGTCAAAATGGAAACAAATATAGACCAAAAAAAATGGGGCTCACTAAATCAACGCACAGAAAATATGTCTATCATATATAATATATATCACCGTCTCCAGTGCCAGTCTGACTAACGTTAGTCTGGTAACGATCCAGTAACATTATTCTATGGCTGTAGGGCGGGTAGCTAACAGGAAGAAAGCCCCCTAGAGATCAAAAGACAACTTTATTCAGGTAGTATATGTCAAGGTTTTGGGTAATACAGGCAGACTGACATACTATGTAACCGATCAGAGAGCCAGAATAAGCAGCTACGCTGTGACAAACTGTAGTGAGTGAGCAAGGTCGGTTGACGGCACTTAGTGTACTGCTCATGTTGTGATGTTGTTGTGGAGTTAATAAACCACACAGTACAACAGTTTATTTGACAGTATACTCAATGCAACTAAAACGTAGCGTATGCCGTAGTGTGCCGTAAATCGAGCCTTAATTTTCCCGGGAGATCGTACCCGGTGGCAGACAGAATTGTATAGAACAAGACTAGGTCAAAACCTCGTATATGGCTGGACCATGTTTGGTCAATGTGCTATATTGTGGCCAAACTGTTACAGGCAGTCAGCGGTCGTGTCTATAATGTGAATTCCTGGATATTAAATGTTCATCTGCAATTTTCTGTAGTGGTCCCAGTAATATTTGTTCTTAAAGTGTTCTGAGGTAGAATATCACGTGACCAAGGGCGGATATTTCATACCATTGTTGGGGGGGACAATAAACATAAACATTTCTTAAGAGCAATTCTTGAAGGGGACACCAAAGATGCCGCAAAAACAACTGTTGTAACAGTTAATAATTTATTAAATGTCTATAGAGGAAACACAAATTACTACCACAGTGTTCACTGTGGAGCGTCTGTAACCTTGGCCAAAGATGATTTGTTAATTTGTTAAGAGGGAAAGCCCCTCTGTAGAATTTAGATTTTTTTAAAAGTTACAGGTGGTTGCAACTTTGAGGTTTTCAAAAAACCAACAGAGTGATGGGTTTGTTGGTCAATAAACCATCTTCCATTAGCTGACTGTGCACGTCATTCTCCAGCCCGGTGTCCATTTACCTGCCTCGTCTGCTTTTCTTTTCCTTGATAAATATCTGACTGCGCTCATTTCTTTAAATTGTGCTGTTAACTTGAACTGACTGGATTTTGTAATGCGTGCAAGTAAGAGAGAGAGAGAGAGAGAGAGAGAGAGAGCCAATGAGGAAACTCCAACACTCGGCTGACCAATCGTGTAACTTGATCACTCAGGGCTGGCCCTCTGCAGTCTAGCCAAAAAGAAGAGGTTCATTGGGAACCAGTCTAAACGTAGATGGTGTCATTATTCTATAGCCATTACATTGTGCAACCAACATTTACTCCATAATGATAAGTTAGAGCAAAAAACTTGTCTATTGCCACTTTAATGTCCCAGCCACACCTTCTACCAAAAAATGGGCAAAAAAGAGAAGACAGTGAAGGCTGCAGTGGGTGGAAATTCCCACACAGCACACACTCTCACTAGGTAAGCATTTGGAAATTCCAGTGTGATGCTGACAGAGACGGATGTTGGCATGCACAGGTACAGCACCTGTTTTTCAGGTAACTGAAAATAGAACAGAATGCAGAAGACAAGAACAGTGGAATTACATTACATTCATTTGGATGGGGTGATTAAGAGGAAGCCTCTGACACATTAGATGACCCTATGACTCTGAAACAAAGCCTCAAGGAAAATGATGTGCAGACAACAGAAGGGATTTGTCTTGCTGGAGGGCTTACTCAAAGTATTTTGGTGTCTGTAGTTTGGAGCCTATTTATGCAGCGTTTCCACAGGCCTGGGTTGGTTTTAGTCGCGCCAAGCTGCATCAAGCCATGAATTCTTGTGTCTCCACTGCAACCTCACAACAGGGGATAGCCGTGCCATGCTGCGCTGTTATGGTCCTGTTTGGTAGCAGGGCCGACTGCGGTCAACCTGTGACAGTCTCAAATATGCTGCATCTTGCGAGGCTCAACCCATGTGTTGATCTGTTTGTAAAAGTCCCGCTGTATTTTTGTAGCTTCTAACTGATTCTGTGGTTTGGAGTTTAGTTTCACTCCTACGTTCCTTTTTGTACTTTCAGATAACAGCCTGATTTTACTGTTCACTGACAGCTTTCAGCCGTATCAGAGCTGTACTAAGTTACTGCTTATACAAACCGACTACTGCTTGCTGCTGCTGCTTCACATTAAAAGCTTTCCAGTGACCCCCTTCATTAAAAACTACTTCAGTCCCAGCAGACTCATGTATTGAGTCGGGTGCATCAAAATGAACACTTGGTGGAGCTAATTCTCCAAATGGGTGACATTAAACCAGTGCAGAAGAAGAGGACACAACTAGATGACGTAATTAAAAGAGCTCCAGTCGAACCTCAAATGAACAAAAATAATGTGGAAAACGGGTGTCTCTAAATTTTTGTCCTCCCTTTGTCCTACCAACATCAGGGAGTCAGAATATTAGAAACACCTCTGAATGTAATGCAGTCCAGTACAACAGCACCACTAACTATGACCTCAATGCTAAAATGGAACATTATAAACTTTGTAAAGGTAGAATTTGTAGCAAAGCTGTTGTATTGAATTGCAATGGATCGTACAGGTGTACCTAATAAAGTGGTCACTGAATGCATGTTATTCATTGGTTATGGTTTTGCAAACTATTCGGATAGGGTTTGATTGGAATAAAGGTTTAAATAAACGTTACTTTGAGCAAATCTTTGTGGCTGCAATTTATAGTTTTGCGTTATGAGGCTGTTTTAAGTCCATAGTTGCTGTGAAGACCTTCATAATTTTGATTAAATGGATTTTGTAACAACATTTTTCTTGGTGAATCCAAACTCTACATATATATAATCCATCATAAATCTGGAATGCAATCATTTACGTCAAACATTTCTTCGTTTTCACTGTCCTGGTTACCCTGAAACGAAAATGTGCAATAAACCCACACTTGAGTCTAATAAGAGACTTTCAGAGGCAAGAAAAAGACGTTGGAGAAAAAAAATTTTTGGCCTGGGACTGAAAGAATTTCCATTCATCTTGTTCAAAAAGCAATTAATTGTCTTGAAAAACAGCTACACGTGTCTAACCTGTATTATTATTGTATGTGGGTCATAATTAGGTCATAGATGTTTGATAATTGCAGGATTCTGCAGACTCTAAACTCTAAACTCTAAAATCTAGGCTGCATAATTACAGCAGCCCGGCAATTCGAGGAGGAGGACTGATTGCCAGCTTCATGCATTTCAAAGGGAAAAAAACACAGAAAGAATACATGAAGTCGGAGTTTCCTGATGCTTACTGTACTGGCTCTCTTTGACAGGGAAGTCTCTGACGGGAACTGAAGAGTCTTTGTCCATGCATAGAGATATTACTTTCTTCTGTAGGCTGATAGACTTCCTCACCACGAATGTCTGCAGGCCAGGGGAAGAAACATCCAATCAGAACATATACTTCAGTGTTTACTGAAGAACTGCGTCATTCTTTATGGAGTTTTGCTGACTCTGTGTCTTTCGTGAAGGATTTGTAATATGGCAAGGAATGTCAACATCTGTGGTTTTTCCTATATGTACACATTTACCTTTACTGTACATCTATTATTTTTCTATAAAAATGACAGTAAAGATATCAGTATCATATCTGTACATATTTTAAAGATTACTGAGAATGCACGCATTAGCCACAAAGATATCTTTGCTTGACTGAACAGTGTTGAACATAGGACATACAGTAGGACCTAATCAATCAGCAAAAGGCTTTTTTAATACTGTCTTATTTTGTTGTTATTATGTACTTAATTCATTAATCACTCTCCTTGGGGAAAATGCTATTAAAGGCTGTGAAAACACGTACTACTGCACATTGAATCCCGACGTAATAACAATTGTGGAGTCTGCTTATGTTGCAAGCACTGTCAATCAAAACCCAAACTCCTGATGAAGCAGATTATTTTGACTCTAACTCTTTGAAAACAACACGTGATTGTGTGATTTGTATGAAAATATAAGTTGTCTTGTTACAGTTTTTAAAATAAACAGAGAGGTAGTTGTGTGCACATCCCATCCTATGTTTAGGCCAGGTGCAGGACAACAGAAGGAAAAAAGTAGTGTCTGCACACTGGATTTGTGCTTCTGAAAAAATCTATTAGACAATGTTTCGTATATGCATGTTGTCTGTCAGTAGGGTCGAAACTTGCCTTTTTAAGTCTAA
Source organism: Oplegnathus fasciatus (assembly GCA_003416845.1). Lineage (NCBI taxonomy): Eukaryota > Metazoa > Chordata > Actinopteri > Centrarchiformes > Oplegnathidae > Oplegnathus > Oplegnathus fasciatus. Next base: position 417,768 of record NTHP01000646.1, read on the forward strand.
TAATTTTTGGGGGGAGCTATAATCCAGTGAACAGACACTTTTTTTCTTTCCTTAATACAGTTTTTACACAGAATCACTATTTTGTTTATTAGTAAACAAGTCTTGCTTACTAGCAAGCAAGTCTGGCCTTATTTAATTTACTGTAGACCATTTCATCCTTTTCTAAACTTTTCCAGGTGATCAATCGCTGCAGCCCTTATCACCACAGCCCTACCCATCATATATGGATCTGTTCGCAACTTTTCACAAACATATAGTAATCCACACATATGTAGTTATCCATAGGCTGACAGAGTACTTATTTCAGTAGTTCAGTTCTGTGTGTGCTGAGAAGTGAAACTGCTGCTGTTCCCTCACCCCAGTGGGTTGGCTCTGCAGTATACGTGTGGCATCCTGGTGGCTAAGGCCCAGTTGGAGCCACACAGCATGTGTATGCACCAGTCTATCCAGAACACTGAGCCGGCGATGGAGGGAGTCGTAGCCCGAATCTCTCGCTCCAGCCAGCCCCGTTCCGATCCCAGCACAAGGTGAAGCCTGTGGGAAGAGACCTCCCACCTCTTCACCCAGCCTGAAAACAACATCAAACAAATATAACAAAGTACACAGGGATTGTATATTTTATATCACCACTGAATGTTGTAATGCAAACGTTCACAGAATATCACACTAACTCCAGTGTTACTGCAATATCTCCATTAATCATGAGTTTAAGGGCGGTAGTAGCACAGTCTGTGGGGACTTGGCTTGGCAAGGGGGTCGCCGGTTCAAGTCCAGCTCGGACCAGTCAGTACGGAGCGTGGAATGGTAGATGGAGAGTTGCCAGTTCACCTCCTGGGCAATACCGAGGTGCCCTTGAGCAAGGTATTAAACCCCTAACTGCTTCTTCATTTTTGGCAGGTTGAAAACAATTTCTCTGTAGAAGGACAGCATACAGGTTTTTATTTATTTTAAGGTGGTGGATTGGACACACCACACAGCATGACTATTTTCACCAAAACACATAGAGTAAAAAGTCTTGGCAGCCACAAAAGAACACATAGTGAATGACTGAGTGACCTCCATCAGATTGACGTGAAATTCAGCTGAGCTGCGGCTCTGCACTGAAACTTGACGGGTTATAAAACAATAGCTACCAGCACAGGGGGTGATGTTGGTGGAAGCGTGTTGTTTAAGGAACGGTGAGATGACGAAATACGATCCAGGAAGTCCAGTTAGAGTAACATTTTTTCAAGTACTGCAACTGCTGGTCTGAAGGCGGCCTTACTGCACATCATAGTTTGTCATTTGCTTGCTGTTTTCAGCCACTTACTTTTTTTCGTTGTTTCTTTTCTCAAGAAATTCTTCAAAATCTCAACCTCATTTCTCTAAATCCCTTATCTGAAATTAGGAGACAGTGCTTCTTGTTTACATGATGTTTAAAGGTGTGTTCAGCCTGAATATGAAGTAAATTTTAGAGGGCAATGGAAAGAGAGGAGTGAAAGCAAGCAGTTGTGGATGGGTGACGCAAATCAAGGCAAAGGCATGTCTGCTCAAGTTACTTATGTTTCAACTTGAGGGACAAATTACTACGGCTGTATGACTCCACTGCAAGAACATACAGAAACATGAGGACAAAGGAGATTCTGAAGGAAAAAACAGGGCCAAGTTCCTTGTGAATTTTGAAGTCATTCGGAGTCTGTGCTAGATCACAAACACACACACACACTACCTCTTGTGGTTCGTAAATGGGGAAAACATATCACTCCAGCAATCAAATACCCTACCTTCCTCTTACGTTTCCCTTTAAGGAAATTATTTAGCAGCAGTACAAGTATTGAGATGTTGATATGACACTGTTGGGTAGTTAGGCCTATAACAATACATCGTATTTTATATGCTCATGATATGTTTTGTATGTAAAATATTCATTAGTAGAAGCATACAGTGGCATGAAATGAAAGTAAATGTACTTGCTTAAACTGTTTATTACTAATGCACCTATAATCTACTACTAATAATACTCACAATTTTTTCCACCCCTCCAGCAAGTACCTACTTGACCACACAAACAAAACACACACACACACTACACAAGCACACACAAACTTTAAAATGTGTGAGCAGCACTAATATAATAATAATATTTCAAATGCTGACAGAGGAGAGCCCGTGACTAATTCAGTTACTTTAACATTAATAATTCCAAAACAGACTAACTGGAATTGAGTGGAATTGATGTGTTTCATACTGCAGACCAGCCTCATTCACACTTTATCAACAACAGGTTCTATATGTAACATTCAGAAAATGCTTGGTAACAATGATACCTGTGGCCGTTTAGTCAACTGCAGTCAGCATCCTGTTGTGTGTGCTCGCGCTCCATAGGCGCGAGCCAGCATCGGCCAAAACAGTGATGTGACACACACGAGACTGGACGTGATTGACAGGCATCATATTGATAACTTGCTTTTCAATAAAGTTATTTAAAAAATGTTGATAGCTTGCCTAGCCAGCTTTATCAATGGCTGTTTGTCTAGCTTTCACCGAGAGGCTCAGCAACATCAGCAAAGCTACATTAGCTGGATGAAAACGCTAACGGTGAGTGAACTAGACCGAATATTATGAATAAGACCTGTTGCCTCTGTCGAGTTGTGAGTCTGTGTTGTGGTGTGTGTTGGTAGCTCATGTTGCACACTGTTAGTGCTGCAGCGGAGCAGAAGAGAGGAAAGGAACTAGGGAGCGCGCAAAACCGTCCTGAGTCCTTTACATAGAAATCAGTCCACAGGGTGTTACAGTCAACTGAGAAAGTCAGGGAAGGTCTCATTTTTTAAGTCATGTTACAATCTGTTCACAAAACAATTAAAAAGCGATTAGAAAACGCTTAATACATGTAAATTATTACATACAGCCCCTTTAACAGGTACTTTCTACAGAATTCTACAGAAAATATGTCTTAAAAGATGAATTAATAACCAAAAATGCACACTAAACATTCCAGCAAATGTATGCTGGGCATGATTTGAATTCAACTTGAGATTATGTACACATTCTAACTTCTCATTTCATAGCTTACCTTGCACTATCATCAGAGGTTAGTCTGGGATCTAGTTTTGTTATCCAGTTCAAAGACTAACGGGAAAAAGTCCACACACACACTACATAATAGTTCCTGGAGAGATTATCAGTTTACCATGCTATCTACTGATTCCTGACATAGCTTGGTGACAGTTATGTGTCAGTATCTGGTCATCACACTTTACACACACACAGAGTCAAAACCAGAAATCTGTCTTATATGCAGACACCCTATGAGCTCACCCAAGGAGTGTATCTGTCTTGTGGTCTCCTTCTGCAGGCTCAGTCTTTTTCCCCATTTCCTTCTTCAATGTGCCGATTTCCCAGGCAAATGAGTCGATCAGCTACAAAAGAGACACACGGAACAACACGTTCATTTTAAGGAAAAATAAGAGGTCAGATTCAGTTTGAACAGAAAAAAATTCATGCGTCTACGTAGCTGTTTTCAGTCTACAGAAGTGTGTTCAGGTGTATCATTTTTCTTGAAGTATGAACTGGCTCTCATCACTTGAAGTTGTGTGTGTGTGTGTGTGTGTGTGTGTGTGTGTTTTTGTGTGTGTGCAAATGTGCGACAGTCTACCCCCGGCCTTAGCACTTCCCA
>NTHP01000647.1:0-41849 GCA_003416845.1 Oplegnathus fasciatus
TCACCACCCGCCATCCGCATTAAAAAGGTTCGCTGCAGTCATTGGCACACAGAAACTTCCAGGTTACCAGGGGGTTTGGTCTTAGAACGGAGCTTTGTAGCGCTTATGTACACCTATGACATGGTGCAGCCACAGAAGGGCTTTTGCATGCCGGTATTCACCAAGGCCAAGGTAGAGACAGTTACAGTACTCCCAGCTGTGAACCAGGCTCCTCTATCCATGAGCCAATGGCTCCAACCAGGATGTGTCCCAGGACCCTCAGGCGCAGGCCAATACCCACAAACATCCACGGCGGCAGGACCAGCACCATCCAGATGGGGATTCCAACGGCCAGAGACATCAGGATTTGCTGCCCCACTCCGCGGGCAATCAATCGTCCAACCAGGACCATCAGCCTATGCAACTCCACTCCGGGGTGACTCAATCACTGTTTGCCGACCGGCTCCACCTCCACCGGCTCCATCTCCATCAACGTCTTCACTGCTGTACCAACTGCTCCGTGACACGTTCCAAGGAGAGTTTCCTGCTCAACAGCCTGGAGTCACCACCAACGACAAGTGAGCCATCATATGTGCCTGACACTCCCGCCTCTCCTTCAACTGATACGACCCAAGATTCCTCTGATGATACTGACGCCTACACCATAACACACTTGTGCACACCACCACCCGCAAAACCAAGTACACCACCCGAACCTCCTACTGACGAGGCAGCAGGTGCTGCTTCACCCGTGGCAGAAGAATACCCCACGATTGCTGGTCTACGCATGACTGCAGCTGAATTAGCCGATCTCACGTGGAAGAAGTTTAAAGATCTCATGGCTGACTTACTACTAAAAATGAGAGGCGAGCTGCGCGATGCCCGAGAACGGGAGGTGAGACGGCGCGCTGCAGCACGCCACAAGCATAAACGCCAAGAACAAGTGGCACAGCTAACCTTCCAGGTGGAAGAGTTGACGGCAGACAAGAACCGCCTTCTCCAGGANNTGATACCCCCACCAACATCACCACTGACCCTGACCCCTCCATGCCACCCCAACCTAACCCTATGATGTAACACAGACTGACGCCATAACACCAAGTACACAACCAAACTGGACGGCTGTCACAGTTCTGCAAGAAGAACCCTGACATGAACGCCGAGGTGCTAGTAACCTCTCATGTCAGTGACCCTCCACGACACNCACACACTGGAGTTTTTGTATTAACCAACATTTAAAGGATTTTTGTTGTATTATACCGAGCCTGTTCCCATATTTAGAGAAGTTCTATTGTTTTTTGCTTGCTAAAACCGTGTCTGGCAGGACACAAAACAGCCCACCGCCTAGTGACTTGATTTCCACTTTGTGTACATGTCTTACGGTTTTACTGTTGGGATGTCGGATCCATGTTGCCATCGTGCATTTAGTACGGCTTCGGACTGTTTTTAAAAACAACTGCATCACAAACATGTCCAGACTTGCCCTAGAGTGGAAAATCCCCAAAACATACTGGAATCAGAGATATGCCTGGGTGTGCCCGGAAGAGGGTTGGATCATCCCAAATTTGGGAGAAGTTACACCATTATTTACCGAGCAAGAGATGATTATTTTTAGAAATAGGTGGAGAGGCTCAGGTTTCTCCACCAATGAGGGCATGGGCACTTGGACAATATAGGGTAATGTATATACAGTGGAAAATCAGTCAGGTTCCGGGACTGACTCGGGTTTTATTTCTGTGAAGAATAAAACTCTATTGCATCGAACTCTGATCGTCTCCAGTGAATTCTTTGAACCTGTTTTGGGACTCCAATAGTTACTCAATCCTGAAGAAGACAAAGTGTTGGTGAAGAGATCCAGACTTAAACTCTGGCCCAGACCTGGACTTCTGATCTTCAACAAATATCTTGTTGTATAAAACCATTGACAGTAAAAAAGACCCAGAAATGATCAGAGATGCCTACATCCACAACTGAAGAAATATTTTCAGACAGGCCATGGGTTATTACAAGGTCTAAAGTGTGTTATGAGGCTGAGCAACATGTTGGATAAAATTCATACAGTTCAGCAAATTTAAAAATTCCAAAGCAAAAGAGTCTGACTGATTGTCCACATGCAAGTTAAGATCACCTAAAATAATAATTCTGTCAAAATTGGTGTGGATAGTTGAGAGTACTTCTGAAAAATCTAAAATAAAAGAGGAGCATAGTTTGGGTGGCCTGTAAACTATCATACACAGTATAGGAGGGTTGCTAAAAATAATGGAGTGATTTTCAAAAGATGTGTATTCACCAAATGTAGTGTCTTTAAAACCAAGTGAAGCTGAGAGGATGGTTGCTGTACCTCCACCTTTTTTTGCCTGTCCTGGAAGAGTATGAGAAGTTGTAGTTAGGTGGTGGTGTTTCAGTAAGAGCAGCTGGTTAAAAACCAGCAATCAATATTGTGAGTGCAAGGTCAGTTCAGTATTTGTTAATAAAAGGCATGAGCCTTCCTGGGAAGGATGGAGGCTGTCTTGTTTATAAAGCTGGGGTCTATTTAAAAAGGCAGTAAAATTGTCCACAAAGGGGATGTCTCTGTTCCTAAAATAGCCTTTTAGCCCAATGTGGAGTTGACATTTTACATCACCAAAACGCAGCGGGGTAAGGGGGCTGGATTTGATTACCTGCTTTCTGGTGTCCAGCAGACTGTCCATGAGTCGCACAAAGTCCTCCTGAGGGTCTCGGACTGCTGACTTTTTATGTCATTCGTTCCGGCTTGCACAACACTTCTGAATAACCTGCAGAGTGGTGGGTATAATGTCCTTTATGCAGGCTAACAGGATAACAGAAGGTTTGGCCACTGCTCACAGCCACGTGCCAGACCATAGAGGTGCTGACAACAAGCACCGATGGATGGACGGAGGATGGATGGTCGCTCAGGTGGAGAGTGTGCAATCCGTCCCCACTGTCCAGTATTTGGAATTTATTGCTCAGAGTGTCAGATGAGCGCATTTGGAGGGAACGTTTAGCCCGACCCTTGCTGCTCCTGACAAGGACCCACAGCTCCGAGTTGCAGGGAGTAGAGCATGCTTGGGTCTCAGGTTTAGCCCGAGATTGGGCCAAATATCATCATTCAGGGCCACAGCATCAGTCAAAAGGATTGGCTCCCCTCCGGTGGTGACCGAATCGGACCAAGGATGAGTGGCTTCGCCAAGCGCAACAGCAGCTGAACACTCTGTGGATGGGCCGGTGCACTTGGAAGAGTTCACCAGGAAGGGCTGTTTGGCCTGAGCAATGGCTACTGTTAAAGATCAGAAGTCCAGGTTTGGGCCAGAGTTTAAGTCTGGACCTCTTCACCAATACTTTGTCTTCTTCAGGATTGAGTAGTTATTGGAGTCCCAAACAGGTTCAAAGAATTCACTGGAGACGATCAGAGTTTGATGCAATAGAGTTTTATTCTTCAACAGAACAAAAACCCAAGCCAGTCCCGGAATCTGACTGATTTGCTACTGCCTGTGCACCAATTTATATAGTCCAAGTGCCCCTGNGACACAGTTGTTTTCAGGAGTTCTTGGACTGTATTTTTTAAAAACTTTATGATCTTTTTATGTTGCATGCTAAAACACAATCTTCACACTTTATATGTTAGATATACATACAATCAGGTACTTTTGATTATTTGTTTTTATATATAAACACTTCAGCAAATCACAGTTTTGCTTCAACACTACAAAAAGCCCAGGATTAACTCGTCCTTATTTTTTAAATCCTGTTTCAGCCGTCTGATGTCCTCCTGTAGCGGTAAGTAAGTCCACAGGCAAAGTCCACAAATAGCCATGATAAAAGTATTGGATGCCCGCTAGCAACCGGCTAAAGACAAACCTTGTTAAGCTAGGTGCGGTCTCTTCAGGTAAAAGCAAGTCCACAGTTAAGATCCAGTTAAAATCCATATCCGATGACTAAAATCCTTTAAACGGTTAAAAGGTCCAGTTAAAAACGACCTAGATCTAAAAAGTGTATCATAAAAATATAGTTTAACAGGATTAAAAAGTCAATTTATGACAGAGCCTCCGACAGGTAGACCTAAACGCTCAGACCGGAAGTCCGGACGGTGATTTATCAACAGGCTTTGGAACAAACAGGCTCAGGAAGTATCAGGTGAATCTCCCATCACCAGGAGGCGTTTTTGTAAGTCTGGAGATGTTACATGTGCATACCAACTTTTATACATTTAGATGAAACATACTGCAAAGGCTACTTAACTGAAATTTTGTAGGGGGCGCTATCAAGTCAATCAACCTTTCACCCAACTAAGGCCTACCACGCATTAGGGGGCGCTACGAAGGCCGCTAAACAGGCATGAATCTAATTACTGTACATTCTTGGAATGTTTACAGATTCTGATGGGTGTGCCAAGTTTCCTGGGTGTGTTGGTCTCAAAATGAGGTGTGGTTAGGCACATTGGCGCATTGCTATCTTGAGGCAGCAGAAAGCCATTGTGCTATTGACCAACAAAAGCCTGGTCTAAAGTCAATGGCACAGTATTTTCCTGCTATGTAAAGGGCGCATTATTCAGATAGTAAGATGCGCCTGCATAGGTGGGTTCAGAAGGCGTGATGCGCTCATATGTGCATAGGTATATGTGTGTCTGTGGATAGTCCGCGGATCTTGAACATTCTGATTAATAGCAGATGGGTGAAATAATACATCATTTTATTTAGTTTAGCTTACTAAATACATGCAGCGATCCCACCACAGCAGAAACGATAAGAGAGACGCTGTGTGCATTTACACATGAGACACAGCAGTGTAACTTCACTGATTATTTAAATCTCCAGACATGCCGACAGGATGGGTCAGGATCTAATGTAAATTAATGTTCTGTGTTCTTCTACACATCCAAAAGGTCACACAGACACAGTCCAGGTCCAAGAGTAAAGCAGCGTCCTCCTGATAAATCCTGAACTCCATCAGAGCTGTCTAAAAAAATTTATTTCAGAAGCTAAAAGTTTAATTCTGCTTCCCCTGAGAGGTTCCTCTGTCCTGTCAAGTTTATAACTAGAGTTTTTAGTTATAATCCAGATTTTTGTTGCAGTGACATTACTGTGCGCATGGAAACGTTTACAATTACTGAAAGCAGCCTCTCTAATCTTTAAAGTAAATCGTTAAAGAAAACACACATACATCAATAAACTCATACATCAATACGACACACAATAAAGAAATCGCCTGGAAAGTTTACGCTGCTTGACATAATTTGAAATGCCGGTGTGGGTCTCCAAATTGGAGAAATAATTTGTTTGGGTGGGTGGCGGGTGGATGATTCATGCATAGGATCTGCTTGTTACACACACAGGGACACGCCTGCAGCGCTCCTCCTCCTCAGTTAAATATCGGTGCATTTGCACATATGCAGTCAAATGGAGTTGTTGATGGGAGGATTGGGAGACGGTGGAGGCAGAGGGTCCACCGTCCAAGGACCATTCAAATAGCAATGCGCTAAGTGAAGGTGCACCTGGCTTTTAAAGGGAATGGGAGATGACACTTTGATTGGTTTAATTCATGTTACACCCAAAACACACCTATGACTAATTAAGAGACTAAATACAACCCCTTTGCGCCTTGCACCTTACTTTGCGTTGGACAAGCCCTAAATGCACTTGCGCCATGCACTTTAGACCATGCGCTATAGATCGTCTAAATAGGGCCCCCTATCTTTCATTGACGTTCATCAATTTCCTATTGGTTATCACAGCTGTCAGTCAACTGCCATGGCTATCCAATCATGTTTTGTACACCTAGCAGTTTGTCCCTGCCCACTACCGTAACTTCTCATCCTGATCACACAGAAACAGAAGCTTACAGATGACTGAGACATTATTTGTTTGGGTGCTGGAAATATCACAAAATGTTGTGCATACATAAAAAACTGTAAGGTGCGAATTCACAAAGAATGGATTGTGGCCACAGATAAAGCTCAATAAATTGCTCGTCATTTGCGCCCTCTTTCTGTCCCATCTCAACGTCCGATTCACAAAAGATACTGTGCTAATATGTGCTGATTTGGCAGCACAAACACGATCATCAAGTTTGGAGCTGAGTGCAATTTGCCCTTGTTTTGCGGATTGCAGTTACATCCACGCTGCCCACGGATAATCCGCGGATTGGATCTGATTAATAGCGGATGGGTTGCAGGTGGGAGAACTAATACATAATTAATGAGGAAAACTGAACTGCTTATTAAACAGCCTACATGCAGCGATCCCACTGCAGTAGAAACGATAACTGCGTCTCCCCATTGAGAGGGGGGTTATACGGTCCCAAATAGACTACCTATAGCCAATAGGTAGCAGATTTGGGAACGTGTAACCCCAGTCAGAAATTGTCTCTGATGTCTGATGTCAGCAAGTCAGGAACACAGCCTCTGACTGGTTGACAGACTCAACCCAAGGCATCATGGGATTTTCACAGGTTTAGCAGCCGCAAAAGCCACGCAAACCTTTTGTGAATTTGCCCGTGAGTGTTCAATTCTTGTCAACTGTGTGTAATGTGATTGCAGCACTATGTTGAGTAAAATACTGGATTTGCTGTTTTTAATAACCACGTTGTTGTTAGCTTGCTGTTGACGCTCTATTGAAATCTGTAATATTAATCATATGCATACTAGTCTGATTGCTAATGTTATGTGTAAATGGGACTGTTAATTGCTTAGGGTATGTTCTATTAAGGAAGTGTTTGTTTACTAGCTCTGTTATGGTTTGTGATCGGCAGACTCAAAATGCAGGATACGATGGCAGAACTCAATTTTAACAGTTTATTGAACAAACTTGGAGTGAGAGAGGGTGGTGTGGCTTCGGAGCAGAATGGCAGGGATGGCAGAGAGAACACAGCAAGGTGGAGGGAATGGCTGTGCAGGCTGAGAAGCAGAGCATGGAATGGCGATGGCGGAAGCTCAGGCAAGCAGGTGAGAGGGTGGGTTGAGCAGGCTGGCAGGTAGCGATCTGGAGCACAGAAGAACAAGGTTAGCGAAAGCAAGACACAAAGAGCAAAAACTAGAGCAGGCCTGAGACGTAAGCTACCATGGAAGGTGACGAAACAAGCTGGCGATGAATGAGAGGAAAGCCAAGGTAGATATACTGCAGGGGTTGATTGATGATTGCGCTCAGGTGTGCCAGCCGCGGGAGATCAGGAACCAGAGGGAGGAACCACACCAAGACAGACAGACAGAGAGTGACAAACAGGGAAAACCACAGGAGACAATAGGGAGGGGAGACACACAGAAACACAAGGAGGACTTAGGAGAGGTGATGATCTTAACAAGCACTGCCTAGTTCATTCCTGAGACGTTACTGTAGCAAGTCACACTGTTTATTGATATTGTGCGGAAGCATCTAAACCTTTCTACTGCAATGCATCTACGCATGCACAGTTTATATTTGATATTAGGGAGATGAGATTTCCTATTTTGTACGCTTTGTATTAACAGTGCCTTACCTTAGATATGCATATATGAGTGAATCTGTAAGTATCTGTATTCACAGGTATATGTATGCGTTTATATGTGTGTATATGATATATGCATATTCAACAAAGTTTATAATTTTCATTTCAGAACCACATTATTGCACTTTGGAAATTACTGGTGGGCGTGTGTGTGGATGTACCGTTTGTAATGAAGAAGCTTGACCATAAAGTTCTGAACTTCAACTCCATCTCTCTTACATTCTGCAGTGTGTTGAATCCTGTAATCAGCTATAGTTTATAATAACGGCTGAGGGCAACATCAGCCAACCGTTCAGATGGGTGAGAGCTTCCAAAGGCTAACTGTATTTTTCAGACGCAATGTTCCAACCTAGAGTGGGTGACATCCGGAGGTGGAAGTAACGAATTACAAGTACTCAATTAAGTAGCTTTTTCGTGTACTTGTACTTTTTTGAGTATTTTTCAAAGTCTGTAATTTTACTTTTACTTAAGTATGTTTTAAATGAAGTAAAGCAGTATTTGTACATCCATCCGTTACTGAATAAAATATTTGTTTATTTTTGCTTTAAATGATCAGCGGATATTGCGAGCTAGAAAAAAAAACTGACTTGGACCAGACACCAATCAACGCACCGGGGAAACACAAAGCTGAGGTGCACGTGTGTGTGCGTGTGGTTAGCCAAAAAGGGAGACGTTTTATAATGTTTAATGGGTTACATTATGTGTGATGTGAGGATCCGAACTACCCCTTTAAAACACCACACAATAACACAAACTACCTAACCAATTGAGGCAGCGCTAGACCTTCAGCAACTCCCATGTTCTGCGAGGTAAAATTATTGTTTTTGTCAATGGAGTCTGGTGGCTGTGAAGAGAGCGCTATAACCGCTGTTTCTGGTTAAACAAATGATCTTACTCTTTAACAAAAGGTCTATCTCCAGTCATTTTGACACCAAAACATGTAAACATAGGGCCCAGGTGTAAAAATAATGAAGTTTCCCTTTAATTATAACTGGGAGCTGAAGGCTACAGATCAATAAGCTTTCATAACCCTATACTTTATGAAGCCATTCATGACATTAGTTTGAACACCTATTAGGCCTACTCTTTACATAAACCTTTACATTGTTCTGTTCACAGAGGAAACAAACACCAAAGGAAAAAATTGTTTATTATAAAAATCAACGGGGTGGCAAAGTAACTAAGTAACTTTTACTTTGAGTACTTTTTAAGTGAGCTTCCTTTTACTTTTACTTGAGTCATTTTTTACACAAGTACTTTTACTTGAGTACAGTTTCAATCAAGTAACAGTACCTCTACTTGATTAGGATATTTCAGTACTCTTCACACCTCTGGTGACATCATTGCTAGAGTGGAGTGGAGAGGAGCTGTAAAATCGTAGAAAAGAATTCTCTTAAAATTGCTCTCTCTCACGCAATTTTCTCTCCTCATACAAAATTTTGACATCAAAATGTAGGAAAATTTGTGCTGCCATAGATATGTAACTATGGAAGCAAACAGACGTACACATTTGGCGCAGTGAGCCTCCAAGCAACAGGAGTGCCAACTAACTGCCGCATTGAGTCCCATAATAACTGAGACTACAAATGTTTGGGGGAAAGCAGAGAGTGCCAGTTTTCTAAACTGCTCTCGTTCTCACATTTTTAACATCACAAACATAAAATCTTCATCAATGCATTCAGCATAGTCTTTGGTCTCTGATGGTATCTTCATTTAGCCGATAGCATTTATGGTCTATGACTTATAAGCAGGAGTGTGACAAGTGTATATCAGCTCATTTCTATTTCTTGTACTGGTGATATTAGCACTCATACCACTGCTTGAAGTAGTAGTAGGACTATTACTGGCACAAATACTATCACCCATAGTGCTTCATGTACTCCTGGATGCTACCATGCAGTGCTCCCTCACATCCACTTGGCAAACACCCACGATCAGACAACTGATTGCTGGGATCCGGACCAAGCATCAGGCACACACAAAATTTCTTGAGAAATTTTCTAGTTAATTATTACATTCTCCATCACCTTAGTCCTTATTATCACTAGGTTTGTTTTAATTGAGGTATCTTTTACTAAATTGGAGTGATATGCATAGTTGATCTAAGAAAGTTGTGTGCTTCTCGAATTAATAAGCAAACACATATTGGTGTGCTACAGTTGAATAGGATATGTTTATCCCTTTATCCATTGTAGTTGCAACGTTTTTCAAAGAAACTGACAGCAAATCACTTTAAATCACTATAAATTCACAGTCACAAAGAAGTAAAAAAACCAAACTACTACATAAATGCTGCATAGTCCACTCCAAGTCTTTCTGCTTCAGTAACAGAATTTAGGATGGCTGTGGTACAGGTGTGGGCTTCCCACATTTCACACATCTTGAAGAGGGACATCAGGCAGGATTCACAAAATGAAGCCTTCTTTTAGCACCAGTCTTTCCCATTCTCACCCTCTGATGTGCAAGTTAGCTCCGGCAGGTAACCCTCACCAGAGGGATTTTCACCAGGCATGAGATGGTCTATAAAAACACAACACAAGGTCATTTAGACTATAGTAACAAAACACATTGATTAATTCCTTAGAAATATAAGAGATATGATGTCAATGCAAATGATCTTGTAAAACGACCAGAGTATACCATAACATTACTATTACAAACAAGACTGAAGAGGGTTACTTAAAATGTTTGTAACGATTAGAAAGTGGTTTCCTTGAAGCATTTAAAAAAAATTATATCCAATATAGCATCAGTTAACCATAAGCTGGCTGTTCACAATAGACTCACATATGTCTCCGCTTCTTTGTTTTACTTGTGGGATTTGGGTGGAAAGGGTACTGGTTCTTTGTCGTCCTCTGTCCCCCTTTGCAGGTGCCAGCAGCGGGGTAGTGGACGCTGTTGTAGCCGGAGCTGCAGCGACGGTGCTGCTGGATGCAACCGATCATGTTTCTGTATGCAAAGCCTACAGTGACACGAACATCGGTTCCATTACACCCTGCTTGCCTGGTAAAGACCAACGTTTTTTTAACTCTATGTAATGCTGGTTCTCTGTTATAAATCTATGAGCAATTTCTCCTAAATTATTTAGACTGAACTGTTTTTACAGGCTGACCAGTACTCCTAAACTATTAATAATGCTGTATCGATCTCTCTCATTCCTCCCACTTAAGTATTGTGGCACTAGTAAAATTCTTGCTAATCAACAAGCAAAAGAAAATGGACCACTTGTTATGTGTGTCTTTCCAGCTGACTCTGTCCACACCCTGCTCTGATTCTCACAGGCTCTAAATGAGGGCAGAGTGTTGGACTGTGGTGACTTAGGGATTAAAGTGTTGCTTGATAAAGTCAAGTGCGCGTGCACGCACGCACGCACGCACACACACGCACACACACACACACACACACACACACACACACACACACACACAGACAAGTAATGGATTCAGGTTGCCAGGCAACAAACTGCAATGCTGTTTTTTCCACTTGATTGGTGCAGGAGGCCTCTGTCATTCTCTATTTGATTCTCTTCAGCTAGTACTAGCTGTGTCTCTTCTTCTCTTTCTGGATTCATACATCGTATGCTGCTGGACCTTCATTCGGATTGACTGAATAACAGTGTCATCTTCTTAAATGTCCTTAGTTTTCAGCGGTTTGTTCTCCATATACAAAACATCACTTTTTTGCAAACCCTTCATACAAAATAACATCTATTTGTAAAGACGACTTTCTATAACCTGCATCAAGGACCATTCAAAAATATAGAGTAGTCTTCTCAGCCACCTGACTGTACCGTACCTGTTGCTGTGTTTTTACAAACTCAGACTACTTTCTACCTTTGTTCCTGACAGACAAGAGTCATTGTTCGCCTGACCACTAGGGGTCCATGTGTGAAACTCATATATGTAGGTCGTTTTAGACATTTGAACAAATGGCGTCAATGACGATGATGTCATTTTTCTGGTGAAGAGAAGAAGAGTTTGTGCACTTCTGTGTTAACTGTGAAAGACAGGTCATAGCTGAGCTATGAACCAAAATATCTAATATAAATAATATATATAATATAAATAAAATTACCTGATAAATAGCCACAGGCAGGCAATATCTGCACCAAAAACTGATACAAATTTCACTGAATTCTGTTAAGCTGTTAAATTTAACTGAATCAAAGTCCTTTGTGGAGGAAAATGATAGTTTTGAACACACACACTTCCTCTGCAATCCATTTTACAGTAATACAGCTTTGAAGAGCTGACCCAAATGCTGTTAGGAAAATTAAATCCACCCACCCCAATTGTGTGTTTCTGTGTTGATGTAGGTGAACCTAATTAAATGTGCTAGCATCAGGGGTGTGTGTGCATGTGTGTACATTGGTGCTTATGTGTGTGTATGCGTGCACTTTTTTTAATTAAGTCAGTTGACACCCCTAGGATAGTGTTACTGCAGAGGTGACGGAGACCTCCTGGACAGTGACTAAACACACAGCGTTTTCATTTACCCACTCATGCAGCGCCTATGTGTGTGTTCATTTACTTTGTGTGTGTGTAGCTCTTAGTGTGTGTGTGGGTGTGTGGGGGTGGGGGATAATGGCTTCAGGTGTCACACCATATTGGTTCGTCTTTTTATTAGACCCTGACTGTAACGAGTAATTAACTTCCCGCCGCTAACATGTTTGTTCCTCTGTTGATGTCATAAAGCGAGATATTAGCAAGCCATGGGTCAGATTTTACTTTTCCATACCAGAAGGGAGGGAAACTAATGTGTGTGTCTGTGTGTTGCACTGTAAATCCATCAAATGTCTCCACTGTAATTTGTAGATAAGTTACAGTTCTGAAGCTATATCATGTTTATTTCATGTTTTTAACTTCATTTAGGGTGTGGAGGAATGAGTGTGTATGTGTGTACGCGACGTAGCAGGGGTTCTCATGATTTCAACTATATTAACAGGGTCAATCTACTTTTACCACTATCACGCACCATCATGTCTTGTGTCTCTGTAGGCTACCATCTGTGTGTGTGTGTGTGTGTCTGTGTGACTTTAATGAGTAATCTAAACCTGGCATTCTTTCAACACTACACATCTTTTGTACACTCTCTGTCTCTTGAGAGAGAGAGAGAGAGAAAGAGATGCACAGGGGTTTTCCATGTTATCATGGCCAAAGAGAGAAGGCTGAGGGTTTACTATCATCTCAACAGGTTAAATACAACTTATAATCACCATATTCACATCATCATGGATTTTATATAGGCTTTGTCATATACAGACAGGTGACAAATGAAATATATAACCTCAATAAATGCTCTGTTGAATGCAGATGCTTCCATACAAGGTACAAGGACTCAATAAATGGTTTGAGTGTAAGGTTAGAAAAAGGAGTATAAGGTTCTGCTAGGCTGTTTTGTCTAGCTGACACAGTTTGAGGAAAGTTGTCCTTTGTTGATCTTTTTTATGTTTATGATGCTTTTTAATGATTTGTAGTGGCTCTATACCCCCTTTTTAAAACAGCCTTTAAAGTAGTAGCAGTTGTTTTTTTTTTATGTAAAGCATCTGATAAGTGAAGACAGTGTGTGGGATTCTACCATTATTATTTTGAACATCCAAACTGGTTCAGATGTCTGAAATGAGTCTGCATCATAAAGTTTCATTTTGAACATAGAAGATGTCCTTTAGACTTGAAAGGTGAACCTTCAGAAAATGTGTGGAGTTTTGAATGGGATTGATTGGGGCATGGAAAGAACATCTACCAGCGGCAGTGTGATGGCGACATATATCAGAAATGCCAACAAGTATGTTTGAACTTGGTATGTCACTTTAAAACTGTGTGACACACATGTCATCTCCATGTACGTTGCCTTATAACAAGCCTACTAAGTATGAACCACAGATTGTTTGAACTAGGTACTTTGCAATAAATAATACAACAAGTGGCAATGTGCGGGTTCTAACCCTTTTATGCTCAATAGAAGCAAGCAGCTCAACAGCCCACAGGAGCTGCAAGCAGCAATGAGTGGGTTTCCGGCTTCACAAAGCTCATAAAGTCTCCTCAGCTAGTTTAATTCTGTTTAAAGGAGCGAGACCAATCCCACACCAAGTCCCGCCTTTTGCTCTGCCTGTATCAATTTAAACAAAACTTGGTGTGTTCGTTCAGGATATAGGGTGGGAAGTCTCCACTGACATAGATCAAGATTGCTCAAAGACAACTTGAGTTACGGCCAATTTCCTGTTAAGCCCCGCCCTTTTCAAGGTATTTTGATTAATGGCAGCCACATTTTCCACCAATTTTGCTCATTTGTAATAGAAATGTGTATCGCAGTCCCCCAAGGCTGTATACCAAATTTGGTGTTGATACAGGGGAAATCCAAAAAGTAGATGTCACATTACTGTTTTTCACATTATGCAAATTAGCAAAAAATCCATCATGGTGGCCTTGATTGTCCAAGAGGCTTTTTTGCAGATCACATTGAGTTGTAGATGTGTGTCAAATTTGAAGTAAATCGGACTCACAGTGTTGGGGGGCCAGCCTTTCACATTACTGTTTTTCACATTATGCTAATTCGCAAAAATAAGCCGGCACAGACTTAGAAGTGTTCTACCCCCTTATGATAATATTATTTTGAATAGTGATAACTATTAAAAAATGTATTAAGTGTCTATGTTTTTCTAAAAGTTTAACCTTTTTGCACATGCAAACGGTCAAACTTCAGGCACTTTCACGTGTAGAGGAGCATCATTCCTGCACTATTTACTGCCCAAACATTTCTGTGTAATATTGTATGTTTTCTGACACTTCTAATAAAGCGAAGTATTGTCTTTTTTCTATTTAGTGGCGTGACCATGTGATTACATTGGTGTACATTTAGAGAAAATTTTAGAATGTGATTAAAATTACTGTGTAACTTTTTGTATACTCCAGTAAAAGGGTTTGGGTGGGTGTGGTGTGCTCATACTGTTAGGTGTTAGGTTCGCTCACAACTGTGTAACATACACTAGACAGGAAAAACTGTGTCTGTGTGTGTGCTGCAGGCTTATACTCTAATAATTAGTCTTGCCATCTGTGTGTCAGAGGGTGGCAGCCATACACCCTCTGTCTTGTCCCTGCCTCCAGTTATTAAACTATACAGAGTGAACTGCTAGCAGTAAGTGTGCTGCATCACTGTAGAAGACGGACTCAATGTCACTGCAGAGTCAAGTCACTAAGTTACAAAGTCATAAAAAACGCTCAACACTGGCAACCTACCTACTCATTGCAACTGTTCAATATAACTGATAGTTGATTAGTTAAATAGTTGGTTCACCAGATATATTTTCTCACTTATTTCTATCTGTATATTACCACGCAGATAGCTTAGTCATGGGGTGTGTATGAGGCTGCAAGGAAAATGACGCAAATGCAGCCAACCAGCCAGACAGGAAGAGTTCAGTGATTTTAATAGTAAAATGATAATACATAAGCTTACAGACAAAGACAGCAAGTCCAGACAGGCAGGCAGGCAGGCAGAGAATCAGGTTCAGGAGACTGGAAAGGCACGAAGCAACACTGATGATCTGGCAACTGACTATGGAAAACAAGCTGGTATACACTGTATACTGACAGGGTGATTTAAATTATTCAGCAGCGCTATCTCTTTCCAGAAAAAACAGAGGTAGTCTCTAGCTGGTGAGTCATCTGACTTATTGTTCATATAAAAATATTGATAAGTGCAGCTTAAACATTCAGTCAGTTTCTCCCTATTTTAATTTAAAGATGCCTCACAAAGAGCAGCAGCTTAACAACATTGGTCAGCCATCATCTACTAACGTAGAACTGTGTGTGCAATCATACACATCACAGCCAATGAAGACTTTTTTCTTGTTTAACTCCACATTTACATAAACTGAACTGTGAGATGGAATTAAGGTTAAAATACAAACTGGTAAAAAGTATGAAATAATCTATTTATGAATCATTTTAAAAGAATAATGAAACATAATTTATCTTTAATCGTCTATCATTTTTATGTTTTTACTTCTGTTCTTCTAGTGGCTTCTACAAATGTCATCATGACATGAAGAACAATAAAAGAAGCTTTTACAGTACAAGAAACACAATGAAATTTGGCACTGAATTATTTAAAACTTTTGTTTTAACATGACTGTGATTTGAATTGGCAGATTCCTTTTGGAGACAGATTTTAGCATTGCTCATCACTGGAATGAGGCTGTAAAGTTGGAGTCTTCACCATGACAGCAAACGAGTATTTGTTAATGTTTATTTTTCCAATACCTTCTCTACCTACCCTACTTTGATTCAACTGTGGTCACTGTGCTTAAGTTTGTGGTCCTGAGAAAGCTCACAGAGCACACATATGGATATTAAAAGTTATAGTAATTGCATGGATATTTCATAGGATTGCATTATACTTTACAGGTCTTCATATTGTTGTGTCCACCCCCTTTATGTAAAGCGGTACGTTTGATCACAAAGACATGTCTCAGAATAGGGCCACTGACATACATGCCCACCAAGTAAATCAGTATAATTTTAAAGAAAATCTAAAAATAACAAAAATTAAGTTGAAGCAGAAAGACCTAAGTCTTTTTGCTATCACTGCAGCCACTTGTAAAAAAAGAAAAACACGTCATGTTTCCAAACATGTTGAGTGGATTTCTTTGCTCAAAAAAACATTTGCAAGCTGATTTTTTTAATATTTTGGAACCTGCATTGTTTACAGCCATGTTCTTTAGCTTGTCTTTATATTTCTACTCCACTACATTTCAGAGAGAAATATTGTACTTTTCACTCTACTACATTTACCTGACACCTATAGTTAGTTACTTTTCAGATTAGGATTTTGCCAAAAAATCATATGATAACATTTTAGAATACAAAGAGAGAAAAAAGATTTAAAAGAGTGGTTGCCTGCCTTTTTGGCTTTTGACCCCTTACAAAGAAACAATGTCTAGTTTGAGATCATTGTCAGTAGTCCAAAACATTTATACAGCTGTACAACTATGCACTCTTACTGTCTATACATTGATTTAAATTTAAAAAAGAAGAACTTGTAAATATTCACATTGCTCACTTGTGGTTACTTTCCTGATTGAAGTTATGACTGCTGGCTGACTAGCACTAGAATCAAAGTGATTGTACACCCAACCTTCGATCAATTTCAATTTCACTGCACATGCACCAGTGTGCAGTTATGAGTTATGAGCACTATCATATGCAGGGGTTAAACTGGGATTTGTTATGTAAGTTCTTACATCACCTCATTTAGGCCTATGTTCTCCACAGCAACGAAGAAAACATGTTTTAGTCATTGTTTGAATTATTAAAAATAAAATAAAAATTAAATAAATAGAACAAGGGGATTAGGGCAGACGCACTATCCTCAACCTGGATGACTAATTAGTATAATGAGTATATCTGCATAATATTATAACATTAAATGAAAAGTATATTGTTAATATAATAGTATAATGTTAGTATAATAATAATATATTAATTATATATTGTTAGTATATTCATATAAGTTCATATAATGGTATACTACCACTAGTACAATATTAATTCCAATTGGACAATACAGCAGTTTCAAGAAACACACAAACAACATTTATCATTTCTGTAGCTTTTGTTCCTTCATTAAATCCTTGTGGAAGAAAAATGGTCTACATTGGTGGTCAGTCTCTCACGTGTTAATGCTCTAACTTGTCAATAATCAATAACCATTCATGTATATGAATGCATGAGTTCAATATTTCTAAAGTTTGCTGCAGCATGTCAACTTTTTTTTAATGTCCCGCCCCCTCCAGGCTGTGATTGGTTGGTTCATGAAGTGACATTGACGAGCGACTTTATGAAAAATTGAAAAATGTTTCAGTAAAACACCTGATAGAGCTCAACAGACAGCTAGACAAACCCAAACCTGCTTATCTTCTCCCTGTTGTCTTCTGTCGCTTCAGCTGCTGAACCTTGACTAACAGTTGAACTGGTCTCACTGGGCTCCCAGTGCCTTCAGGCTCACGAGGCTGAGATGACTGACTGGTAACGGCGCCAAATGAATAATATGTTATTTTAAAACGTTTAGCTTCATCAGCCTCAAGACTTCAACCTCTTCTCTCTCAGCTTTTGTCCATCTTGCTCCACTCTTTATCCAAATAACACTTGAAAGAGGTGGGAAGGGGCGAGGCCCATGTAAAGTTAGACTGGACCGGAAGTGATTGACTGGGAGAGACAGAGAGAGACGTAACACCCACTGTGAGTGGGCCGGGAATCCCGAGCCAGTCAGCCACACAGCACTTGGTTATTTTTATTCAAGAGGGGGACTGGGGTTATTTAAAAATATGTAGATTTTGCGTTACATCGGCCCCAATTGTCAAGCGGCCCACTGGGAAAACTCCCGGTGCTCCCGATGTCCAGACCGACGATGCCTGATGACATAGAAGAGCGTAGGCCTATGTGCCGGGGCTGAGCCCCGGACAGCCTGGCCCAATTTAACCCCTGATCATATGTACAAAATGGCTTGGCCAGACGCTTCAAGTATTGAAGCGTTTCTATTTTTATACCACCAACTGGTCTGTAACAAACTTGTTTTAACCAGTTGTTCATAGACTAATTATAGTCCATAAGTAACAATATTATTTGGTTGTTTGGTCCACTGCCTACCATCCCCCAATATATTAATATATCATTAACCGTTACATCAGTACTTTTGGTGGCACCTTTGCTGTCCCCTTCAGGTATTACTCTTGAGAAATTTTTATGTTTATTTTCCCCCTAACAGTGAAATGAAATATCCGCCCTTGCACTCACCCTCTCTCTCTTCTCTCTGTAGTCACCAGTCAGTTCAACTCTACCATCAAAACTGTTTCTCAGAAACAGCATTGCAGCAAATGTCAGTTATGGAAAACAACAACCATGCAATGACAAATGATGTGGTTTGATACAATGCTACAATACATTAGGTAATCAATAAAATCTATGAATAACAATAGTACTAATATCCGTATAAAAAATTATCATGTTTGTTTCTCGTTCCCAATCATTTTCTCTCTGATCCTCTTATTTTTCTCTTTGAACCCTTCCTCCTGTAGTGGCTCATTAGTCTTCAGTGGAGAGTGATGGGATTTGTTCAACAGAGAGATGATGAGGCATCAGACAAATGGAGAGAATTAGTCAATATTACATTACAAAATATGGGAGGGAAAGGAAGGAAGAAAAGGAAGGAAGAGAGGGTAGATGAGGGAGGGCAAGAAATGAGAATTGATAGTGCAGGGGCTGCTTATTTTTTCTGATTTGTGAATGCGCTATCACCCACACAAGTATCATCTGGTTAATTTGGACCCACACCAAACAGTGTGCCAACAATTTTTCCAAATCCATTCCTGCCCTGGTGATGTTCCCCAACCACTTTCACCGGCGTGCACCACCCTATAACTTCTTCAAAATAAAATTTAAAATATCTGAGAGATTACAGAGAAAGATATAAATGACATACTAAATACATAAATAAATCAACTGTGTCTTTTGTGTGTCTTTATAGTCTCGATACAGTGAACCATACAATTGGGGATTATTGCACACAATTTCAGACCTCCGTAAAGACATTCATGGTGTTAGACTTTCTTGTACACACAAAAAGTGAAGGAAGTAGTTAAGAAGAATAAAAAAAGAGCTTGAGAGAGGCGTTTCTTTTACACTTAAAGTTAAAGTTTAAAAAGTGTTGAATGCAGCCTCCCCAGTTCCAACATCGGAAAGGCGTGAGGGAAGCTTGTTTCAGATGGTGTTAGATTATCCAACAAGCACTATGTTTGAAGCATACTGAAGCTCTGATAGTTGGGAACTCAAGGTCAGTCCAAAAGAAGTAAATAATTCTGAGAGGGCCAGGCAGATACAGAAGACTAAGAACAAGCCAAGGTCGAAGCAGACCAGTAGGAATTGCTTTAGTTACCTTGTATTGCCATGCTTCATAAGAATATAGACCATGCTGATCAGATCATTTGGTTTATTAGTACCTCACTCATGCTCATTTGTTTTGGATAAAATACATTGATTATTCCAGATTATTTCTTTATGAGGTGAAAATTTATGAGTAAAACGCAGCTACCATGCCAAAATAGGCTGTTGATGATAGTTTGACAGGTAACTTTGATGATAAATAAATGCACTGTAATAAAAATGACAAAAATCCTGCAATAACACATTTTTTAACCAAATTATCTTAAAAGTATTGTTTACCTCCAAGAAATCAGTAATAACATCTTTGTACAAAAATGTGTGTGCTTATTCTTCCAAAAAAAATTGATGAATGTTTTGTTTATGACGAAAACTGACAGTGTGGAATATACAAAATGAAAGAGACCATCAGCTTTTGCCAGTAAAACCCGATAAGTCTCTTTGTAACCAGCTATTCAGCATAATTTTAGTTTTCTTTAGCTTTGTTATAAAGTTAATCTCTTCTCTGACCTTGGGATTTTTGGATACATAAATACATAGATATTTCTGGATGCAATCGTACCACACACAAATACTTACATCAAACCAAAACAAGAATTATTTGACATGTCTAATTTCCATCATGTTATTAGAGCCATAGACTATACCCCCCACCCCCCCAGCCCATTTCTGTTTCTCTTCACTGTCCAGAAACAGAAAGTAGGTTATGAATGGGCAAGCTGACCGCAGCGGGGCAACTTGTCGATACAATAGTATCAGAGCGGGTGGAAGGCGTGGAGGGGATTGGTATGGCGAACACGTTCATTGAATCCCAAAGTAATAAGGCCTCATGAAACTGGTTGATCTTTCCCATTGACAAGACAGTACACTGCATAATTTTTAGTTAACAATAGAATGTTGTCAGGTTTCTCACTTCCTTCCTCCCTCCCCTGATCCACATGGTTAATTCTATTGATTTTGCTTGATATTCTTGGACCTAGAGTGATCTTGCGATTTGCAGATTGTCTCAAGCACATGGTAGGGTTGTGGGCACCTCTTTTGATTGGTTTACAGATGTCATTTGACTGGCTTGGTGCGGCGGTAAAGCTGCTATGCAGAGGCATTAGGGAGGGGGACTTTTTTTTCCCCAGCTGATTTCAGCACTAGCTGCAGTGCACACCAACAACCACCAGGTGGCACATGTGAGCAGTCCAGACTGCAACAGTGAACACAGCCGCTGGGAGCGCTGTGACAGCAGAGTCACATTTCTGGTCCTCATACAGTACCATAGATGTACAGTACGGTCAACTTGTTAGTTAACGAGTTGACCGTGTATCAGCTGGTCTGCACGTTCCCAAATAAAGTTAGTGAGAGAATTTTCAGAGAACATTTCAAACAAGCGACCAGGTGAAGCAGTTTAGTGGAGAACAATGTTGTTTTATTTGTGTGACTGTAACGTTAATTTGTCATTATTTAGATAAACCTTGTGCTGAACCGAGACAGTTTGGGACTCAGCACGAGCTCAGTCTATACTGTTTTTGTTTAGCAAACTTCAGCTAACTAAAGCCAGCTTAAGTGAAGCTAAAGCTAGCTACATACATTAGCACTATCGCCTGCAGAACCGGGGACTGCCCACAGTCCGACGGCAGATTATCCCGAAAACAAAGCCCACTGCTCCGAAGGCCCGTTAACATATTTGCATCATATTTACAGGTGCAGAGGGAAACCACGTGCAGTGAGCACCACCGCTGAAGGTACAGTGTGTCCCGGCTCCAGGGACAGCAAGACTGGACCCAAATACAGATGACAGTCAGACAGAGCTGAAGCAGTTCTGCTGGAGCAGAGCACAGGAGGACAGACTCACAGTGATCACAGCCACACATCTGTGAAAACGATTTTCAGTCACCTCCAGTTCTGAAAGCTTTGTAAAACTGTACTGAGTTTTAATAAAAGTTTTGTGTTGTTGCAGTTCTGACTCTGGTTTTATTTAACAGGTGAAGAGAATCTAATGCAGTGTTGATGAATTTTGGATTAGCAAAGCCTGGTCTCATTCAAAACACTTCACAATATGCATCATTTACAAAGCTGCTCATGTAAAAAAACGGAAATTAACTGTAAAACAACTACAACAACATATTGTATTGTGAAGTATTAACAGCTATTTACTGGTGACTCTAGTTGCCAGGTGACTTCTGTAATTTGAATAGAATACAAGATAATGTTGTAAACTAGATGAGGATATAATTTTTTTTTCTGTAAAAAAAAACAAACAACAAATTTCTGTAATTTATATTCCAACAAAAACCTGTAAAAGGTATCCTGTAATATACTGTAATTCATTGTACAGTAGCTACTGAACAGCAATTTTACAATACTTCATTGTCAACTTTTTTGTTAGGTATTTACTTTAAATTCCACAGTCAACTGTTTACAGTGATATGTTATGGTGTGCTGAATAGAGTGTCTACATCTTCTTTCTTGAAAACTTAAACAAGAAGCTGTAGCCTACTTTTGATGATCATCCTTTTCTGTGTTGTTTAGCCAAATAAAATACTTGAAATCTTGAAATCTAACAGATTAAACTCAAGTGTATCACTCAAGTTTTATATTTTATTTATTTTCTGATTCACCATCTAGTTAAAAAATCTGTTAATTGCAGGTCTGAGCAACAAAAGAACCATAAACAACTTTCTTCATTTATTAGAAAGATTTTCATGATCTGTTATTTCCCTCTTTTATGATGGATCAAATTAAAGTCAGGGAGAGTCTGTCATCACAAACATCACAAACTAGAAGACCATCCCCCCTGCTGAGACAAACGAAGACCTGGCTGGCATAAAGCTTCCTAGTACTGAGAGTTGCTCTTAGTGATGAAATTCTAAGAAAATTCTTAGAATTATGACGTTTTCTAAGAATTTCCTTTTAAAGTTAAGAGTAGATCCTGGTAAACATAAAAGTTATTCACNACGTTAATTTGTCATTATTTAGATAAACCTTGTGCTGAACCGAGACAGTTTGGGACTCAGCACGAGCTCAGTCTATACTGTTTTTGTTTAGCAAACTTCAGCTAACTAAAGCCAGCTTAAGTGAAGCTAAAGCTAGCTACATACATTAGCACTATCGCCTGCAGAACCGGGGACTGCCCACAGTCCGACGGCAGATTATCCCGAAAACAAAGCCCACTGCTCCGAAGGCCCGTTAACATATTTGCATCATATTTACAGGTGCAGAGGGAAACCACGTGCAGTGAGCACCACCGCTGAAGGTACAGTGTGTCCCGGCTCCAGGGACAGCAAGACTGGACCCAAATACAGATGACAGTCAGACAGAGCTGAAGCAGTTCTGCTGGAGCAGAGCACAGGAGGACAGACTCACAGTGATCACAGCCACACATCTGTGAAAACGATTTTCAGTCACCTCCAGTTCTGAAAGCTTTGTAAAACTGTACTGAGTTTTAATAAAAGTTTTGTGTTGTTGCAGTTCTGACTCTGGTTTTATTTAACAGGTGAAGAGAATCTAATGCAGTGTTGATGAATTTTGGATTAGCAAAGCCTGGTCTCATTCAAAACACTTCACAATATGCATCATTTACAAAGCTGCTCATGTAAAAAAACGGAAATTAACTGTAAAACAACTACAACAACATATTGTATTGTGAAGTATTAACAGCTATTTACTGGTGACTCTAGTTGCCAGGTGACTTCTGTAATTTGAATAGAATACAAGATAATGTTGTAAACTAGATGAGGATATAATTTTTTTTTCTGTAAAAAAAAACAAACAACAAATTTCTGTAATTTATATTCCAACAAAAACCTGTAAAAGGTATCCTGTAATATACTGTAATTCATTGTACAGTAGCTACTGAACAGCAATTTTACAATACTTCATTGTCAACTTTTTTGTTAGGTATTTACTTTAAATTCCACAGTCAACTGTTTACAGTGATATGTTATGGTGTGCTGAATAGAGTGTCTACATCTTCTTTCTTGAAAACTTAAACAAGAAGCTGTAGCCTACTTTTGATGATCATCCTTTTCTGTGTTGTTTAGCCAAATAAAATACTTGAAATCTTGAAATCTAACAGATTAAACTCAAGTGTATCACTCAAGTTTTATATTTTATTTATTTTCTGATTCACCATCTAGTTAAAAAATCTGTTAATTGCAGGTCTGAGCAACAAAAGAACCATAAACAACTTTCTTCATTTATTAGAAAGATTTTCATGATCTGTTATTTCCCTCTTTTATGATGGATCAAATTAAAGTCAGGGAGAGTCTGTCATCACAAACATCACAAACTAGAAGACCATCCCCCCTGCTGAGACAAACGAAGACCTGGCTGGCATAAAGCTTCCTAGTACTGAGAGTTGCTCTTAGTGATGAAATTCTAAGAAAATTCTTAGAATTATGACGTTTTCTAAGAATTTCCTTTTAAAGTTAAGAGTAGATCCTGGTAAACATAAAAGTTATTCACAAAGCATCTGAGCCCTTAAGAGAGCTCCTAAGGTGAAAAACTGTTAGGAGCAGGGAGGAGGACTTTTAAGAGGCTTAANAGGAATGAAAGTGATCACAACAAATTTATTTCGATATTTAGCAACCATCCCGTTTGACATCCCTCTCGCTTTAGACTGCAACACATCCCACCGCTTTACGCACTCCTCACTGGTGCGCACAACCAGAGGGAAAGAGGCGTTAATCTGCTGCGCTCTTCTCCCACCTGCCTCTTGGCTTGTGCTGTAACACTGGGGCCGAATTTTTCTCTTAAAATGGTTTTACGCTCGCCAAATAATTGAACTAATAAAGTTCCTCTGTCCAGTTTCTGACTTTCGCTGGTTTATGGTAGATTTACGTGCCAACCAACGCCAATACTTATAAGACTGGCCAGCGATCACAACTGATGAAAGCTGAGCCATTTTCCCCAGTTAATATTATATATATTAAGTACTAAAATTACCGGCATGGTAAATAAACGTAAGCAAATATCAACTATCAATTTCACTGCCCGCTCTTTGCCCATTATCACTAAGAGTGCATTTGTATTTCTTTTTTTGATCAACCAATCACACCTTTTAAAGGAATGTGTCATACCTAGCAACGGGGTCAACCACACCTCCTCACTAAGGTAAAAGTTTCTGTCCCTTCCTTGCTCAGAGTTGCTCTGAGAATTTTCCTAAATCACTTCTAAGCTCGGACTCCTTGCTAGAAATTTTTAGGCTAAGTTAGGAGCTCTCTGAGAGTATTCTCAGAATGTTTGTGAATACGGCCCCTGAATCTCTTCTATTGCAGGTTTGAGAGGGACATTCACACCCTTCACCCACTCACTCTGTTTATGGTGAGCAGGGAAGGTGGAAGTCAGTCAGAGTTGGGGGTGCTGAGAGGAAGTGTATATAATGACGTCATATTAAATGCTGCACAACATTTATGGTTTTTCTATTAATTATTAAAGTTTTAGACTGTTTTATAACAGACAGCAAACTTGAACACCAACATGCTGTTTGTCAAAGCAGCATATGGAAGTTCACACACTGAATGCAGGTTTATTCCTGATCAGAAGACGGTTTATTGACTGGGCCACAGCCACGCTATACGGGTAGCAATAGAACAAGGCACTTCAACTTATAACACACACACGCAGCAACCAAAAACATTAAGGAGTAACTGTGAACAGGCCATAGTGCTTTAAAAACAGGCGTTCATTGAAAGCCGCACTACAAACCTCACTCTCTCTCTCTCTCTTTCTCTGTCACACGTATAATAGAGCATGTAAGAAAATACAAACAAAATAACAAACGATATTTTGGGAATTATTTTGTTAATCATTAGCCTCTCATGGTCTTATAATATATTTATCACGATTGTACTGTCTGTTTCAACTGATGTCATCATTTACACTACATTTATGAAAGACGATAATTTCACTGACAGTAAACACGTATAAAAACAATGTGTCAGTTTGTCCCAGCGTGTAGCTATGTCCTTTGTGACCAGATAAATTATACATGTAACTGATCAGCTGCACAGATGAGTGCAACACACAGTTATTTGTTACTGTAGGTCTATATTATTCATTTCCCACCCGTATTGCTTTCATTTTTCACGCAGTTCTTATCAAACAGACTTTCCACAATTTCCTCAGTTCTTCTGATAAATTCGGTGTCATGTTTCACAAAGCACAACTCTGATTTAATGAAGTCACATGTTATAAAAATTGCGTGGACGTGCTGACTGCGGTGTTTCGTGATGTCAAACATCTTACTGTAGTTCGTTTAACTTAGTTCACAGAAGAGCTGTTAACAACAAAATATATACATCCGGTTCCACAGCTCCACTTCTCGTGGAGTCAACCAGCGGAAATGTGGACAGTGCCACTCTGCCATTGCCGACCACGTTGTGGTCAAAGGGGTATACAGTAAAATACTGTCATCCGGTTCAAGAACTCTGTTGTCACCTAGAGTCAACAGTTATCAAGTACAGTCCCCTCTCTGCCGCGGCAGCACTGAGGTAATGCAACAGCAACCTGGTCAAATGAAACGAGTGACATCTGTATTTATATCCTCCCCTTAACAAGCACCCCCCTTTTATAAGAACAAGCCTTAAAATTACATACCCCAAATAAAATCATTCTTGAACCCTTTAACTTCCAGTCATAAAACTGGTCTCATCTGAAAGGTAAATCTTAATATCAAAGTTAATATCAACATGTTCAAGTTTATTTGTCACACATAATCATACAGGGTATAATCATAGTGAATTGTATGTCCATTAGGTCCTTCAATTGTGCAATAAAAAATAAGTGTAAAAGAGAAGAAGAATAAAGAAAGTAATAAATAAATAAATAATATGTTGACTATAGTAACTTTGAACAATAAGTAGGCCTAAGTAAAAATAGTCTTAGGGCAATTCTTAGGCATTGTCCTCATTTAGGATCCTGGTGGCCTGAAGGTAGAAGCTCTTCCTGAGCCTTTCAGTGCTGGCCTGGTGTATCCGGTATCTTCTTCTCGACCGCAGCAGGGAGGAAAGGCCGTTATCTGGGTGGTTGAGATACTTAACAATTCTGCTAGCCTTAGTCTTGCACCGCCTGGTGTAAATGACCTTTAGGCAGAGTAGAGCGCTGCTTATGATACATTCAGCCAAACTTACCACTCTTTGCAGAGCCTTGCGGTACTGTTTTGTGCTGTTCTCATACCAGGCAGTGATGTTCCCCGTCAGGATGCTCTCAATAGTGCAGGAGATTCAGTTTGTAAGGAAGTCCAATAACCACAGTGTGGTACTCAAGCCCCCCAGGGCTGTGTGCTTCGTCCCCTCCTGTTCACGCTGTACACCCATGACTGCAGTCTCCGACATGGAGAGAACTCTGTTGTGAAGTTTGCGGATAACACCACCATCATCGGCCGGATTACAAACAGTGATGAGACTTCATATTGGGAGGAAATAAACAATCTTGCAGAGTGGTGCACCAAAAACAACCTACTGCTCAATGTAAGCAAAACCAAGGAGGTGAACAGTTTCAGGTTCCTGGGAATCAGCATCACAAATAACCTGTCATCTCACATTTCTACCCCGGTTAAGAAAGCTCAGAAACAGATGTACTTCTTAAGGAAACTTAAAAGATCAAAGTTCCCATGCCAAGTTCTTGTCAACTTTTACAGAGGAGCAATAGAAAGTATACTGACTGGAAATGTGGGAGAAAGATCTTCACCTTGGGCCAGATGAGTTCAGGTCCTCTGCCACACTTTCATTAATAAACAGTACTGAGTCTTCAGAGTCTGGTATTTTGTAGATTTATTGAACAATAGAACAAGGTTCATCAAAACAGAGTTCAGCAAAACGAGCCGGTCCCGGAAGCAACACTCAATGAGCTCCAAGTGTGCATTCTCTTTTATTATTCTGCATGCTCCACCTAATGTGGGCCTTAGCTGCAGGTGCCCTCCTCTTGGTCCACCTTGCCTTTCTGAGACACCATTGTTTTTGGATTCTAGGTGTTTTCCAGTTGGGTGTGTACATTTTCTTTTATCGACAATCTCTAATTTTGGACACCATCATAATTTGGAGTTCATCAAAGACAATAAAAAAATGAATGTTTTATTGCAATATAAGTGATTATACAAACTTCATTATTCATATTGTAGTAAAGTTAAACAAGAAAATATTTCCCACATTTCCCCCCTTTGTGACTTACAAGTCACAAATCAAAATCACTTCTCTACCTATGATGACAGAGTCCGTCCGTACTTGGGCAAGGTGCCACAGCGTCACTTGGATGACCATGAAAACATGGTTCTTCCCATCCTGAGGGATGTCTGTCATCACAGTTGTACAATCTGGTAAACCTCTCCCCCCTGTTTGGCGGGGAGTGAGTAAAAGCCAAACTGTACCTAACTGCCTCAGCCAAGACTAAATCTCCATTTAGGTATGCGAAGGGAAAACTCGCAAGCCTCAGCGTACAATCTTCTGTATTAATGAAAAACACATAACATTTGTTGGTAGACATATAAGCATCGATCTGTCCTTAACATTATGTCTGTTCCTTACCCTGGTACAATTAATCTGTTGTGACCTGGAGCTTCAAAGCCTCTTTTTACTTAACACAACTTAATCCGAACAGGGATTGAAGTGTCCCATATATTGCCAAAAAGCTGTTTTTGATGTTAACATATGTGTGAGCAAGCTTGTAAAAATAACACATGCAAATAAAAAACATAAAATGTGACATGACATCATAATAAATATTTGGAGCTAATCTTAGGGACCAGGCACGTTAAAACTTTTCAGAATACAAATTGTAAATAGTTAGGTGTTAAGAAAGCTCCTCAGTTCGTTATATTACCGTCCTTGCCTGTATGCATCGGGGTGACTGTACAACACTCTTCTCCAATGCGTTCACGCACACTCTCTCTCTCTTATGTCTAATGGGTTTGTGTGCAAGACTAATTACTACCAACGTCCCTGTCAACAAAACTGGTGCACATATCCCGGTCCACCCTGGTTGCAGTGTGATCTGGAGCTGTGTACCTTTCCCACAGTACCAAAATATGTCTGCTACATGAGCTGTACCATTTGAGTAACCCGGTATCGAGAAGGTGTTTCGCAGCACAGTGCCATTAGGTGCTCTGTACAATTCGATGTACCAAGGAGTCCTTGCCACCTCCCTACACCTTATTCTCACTGCCTCTGTTGTGGAACACACTATGGCTCGGTACTCTGTAACAGAACGATATGCAATCTGAGCTTTTTCCTTTACTGAGCCTGTCTGTGCAAATTCCTCGTGTGTCTCGTCCGGTACCCTCATGATGCAAAATGGAAACTCAATGTTCTTGGGAACTGTTACTATTGGTGGCACCAAAGTACTTTCCTCATCTGCCAGAACAAACACGCCTTGACATTCCTTAAAATGTTCAATTATATGCTGCACACCAACCCCTTGGACATGAAGTACAACACACACTGTAGGTTGCATATCTTTGTATATCCCACCACTAGCGTGCCATCAATCATGTAAGATTTCAACTGGCCTCCAGTGCATTCCTCAAAGGGTAGTGGCCTGACTTGGGGAGTCTTTCCCATGTTGCAGCATGAGATGCGTGTCTCTCTGCTCACCTGCTCAGCAGAGTATTTCAACCATCAATAGAACATGTTTGTATGCCATTGTGTTGTGCGTTGTTTACTCATGGTCAACAGTTGGTCGGCTTGTATCTTGTCTTTAGACTGAATCAGTTGCCGCCTTGCCCTCATCTGTCACTGGCCAAATGCCAATCATCATCAGTGCCCTCTTTTGGTCCATGATTCTATTTGAGTTCTACACAATGATCACTCAAGCATTTGACAACAACAGTGACATGTCCTTTTCTTTCACACCTCTTGTTATATGGCAAGCCCTGAATCTGTGTTTGTCCGGGTATCTGGATGGTTATTCGGTCATGGTCAGTAGGCTTGTCATAAGTCAACGTCACAGTGTGTCCTAAAGGCAATTGTCTCTGTGTGGCTGCTGCCATCACTGCAGCCAAAGCTCAGCTTTGTGCTTATCCTCTAGGTTTGTTTTGTGTCAGAGCCAATGCAATGGGGATGTCTTTGGGGTCAATGAGTTCTGGTCTGGGAGTGATTTGCAATGTCAAACCTTTTTGGTTTAGCTTTTAGTATCGGGACAACTACAACAGTGATTAAAATCAGTATGGCCACAGTGCCTTTTAGTCCACAGCCTGTTCTCCTAAGGGGATGCCACGGACGGTTCATCCCTTCCATCCTCCTGTGTTTCTTTTCCCCCTCTTTGCAAATCGTTCTTGATCTCTTCTTGAGTTTGTCCTGGTTCTGGGGCTCTACAGCAGTGGTTAAGGTGGTAGCAGACTGTCTTACCTTCAACCTTGAGTGCTGTGGGCGTGGCTAACTCAACCTTCTATGGACCTGTTCTGCGTGGTTCACTCCATTTCCTTTTGAAGACCTTGATGTAGACCCAGTCTCCGGGTTGGCACCTTGTACCTGTTGAAAAATAGCCTTGTATATGGAAGTTAAGCGTTGCACTAGCTAGACAGTTCTCTTTCAAGCTGTTCAAGTGAAGGACCATTGTATGGGCCTCTGAGGTATGGTACTGGCATGGATTGACCCATAAGCATTTCATGTGGTGTTAGATGCATACTGCGATTAGTTTGCATTCTCATACCCACTAGTGCTAATGGTAGTGTTTCTACCCATTCCATTTTGCCATCTGCACAGATCTTTGCTATTTTTGCCTTTAGGCTCCCATTAGCCCTTTCTACCATCTCCTGTGATTGTGGATGATACACACATCCTAGCCGGCGCTTAATTCCCAACACCGTTGTGATTGTTTCCATCAAGTGATGTACAAAAGCTGGACCACTGACAGAACTGATTTTATCAGGAATTCCAAATCTAGGAAACACCTCTCTGCACAAAAATTTGGCTGTTGTTTTGGCATCTGGTCCTGCTGGTAGTATTGCTTCTACCCATCTAGTGTATCTGTCAACCACAACCAACCTGTATCTTTTGCCTTGCA
The DNA here is from genome assembly GCA_003416845.1 of Oplegnathus fasciatus. NCBI lineage: Eukaryota > Metazoa > Chordata > Actinopteri > Centrarchiformes > Oplegnathidae > Oplegnathus > Oplegnathus fasciatus. The sequence goes on from NTHP01000647.1 coordinate 30,384, forward strand.
TTCTTTCCAACATGTCTACATGGTCAATCATCAGATGTCTAAATGGGCCATCTAGTGGTGGGATGTGTCCAATTGGTGCTGAGAACACTTTTCTGTTGTTATAGGCTGTACATACATCACAATTGTGTAGTGCTCTGTCAACCATGGCTGCTAAATATGGCGACCACCATGCATTTTGAATTCCTTTGAGCACCTCTCCCCTTGTGCAACTGTCCTAACCATGCGCATCTTTGATAAAAGTGTGAATAACAGAGGCGGGAGCAACAAGACCCACCACAGACCCTTGTGAGGACCATCTTGTTGGTTCTTAACAGCTCCTCTCTTGAGCCAAACACTTTTTTCATAGACACTAGCCTCCTCTTGGGCCTGTGTGAGAGATGATAAGTCAGCTGTTGGACAGGACTCTTCTGCTACTACTGGTGCCATGACACCCATTGGTAGTGTGGCTGCCTTTGCCAATTCATCCGCAAAGTTGTTACCGTTTGCTGCGAGAGTGTTCGTCTTTTGTTGAACAGGGCATTTAATGATAGCCAAAGATGTAGGTAAGTCTACGGCTGTCAACAATTGTGAAATTGCTTCCCCTTGCGTGATAGTTGTACCATCAGCTCTTTGAAAACCGTGCTGCTTCCAAATGTTGCCAAAAACATGACAAACGCCAAATGCTTAGGCGGAGTTGGTGTAAATGTTTACCCGCTTGCCAACTGCTAACTTACAGGCTGCTGTTAAGGCTTTGATTTCAGCCAGTTGAGCTGAACATGCTTGCGGAACTGTACATGCCTGAACGTTGGAAAAAGTCTTGCCATCGTCATTCAATGGTGCAATGCCATAGCCTGCGTGATTGCCATTTTGGCCCCTGAAACATGACCCATTAACAAACAGCAGATCTGCAGTGATAGGCTTATTTTGCATGCCTTGTCTAGCTTTTAAAAAACCCTCTGTCTGTTGGACACAGTCACGCTGAGCTCCGTCTGGAGGAATCACCATCCTTGGTTGCAGGATTGATTGTGTTGCATCTTTGTACTTTAAGTTCTGGCGCAGACAAAATTACCTCATAACCTGTTTTCCTAGTTTGGTTAAGCACAAATCTAGGACTCATCAGCAGAGCATGCAATTGATGGCATGTGTACAGTGTGACTGGGTGACCCATGGTGAGAACCGAGGCTTTTTGGTAGGCAAATGCTGCTGCTGCCAGTCCTTGATAGCAAGGTGGCAGCCCTTGCTCTACAGTGTCAAATTTAGTGCTATATTAGGCTAAAGGTTGTTTGCCTGTGGGTGTGTCTTGTGTCAACAGTGCGCTTGCAAACCCTGATTGCTCTGCAATATACAAGTGAAACAGTTTGTCATAACGTGGTGTCCCCTGAGCTGGAGCAGATTGCAAATCTGTTTTCAAAGCTTGGAATGCGCTTTCCGCTTCCTCATTCCACTGCAACTGGGCTGAGTTCTGAGTCTGGCCTGCTGCTCTGATCATTGCAAGAAGTGGTGTTGTTTTGAGTGCACAGTTGCAGATCCATTGTCTGCTGTATCCTGCCATACCCAAGAAGGAAAGCATCTGTCGCACTGTTTGTGGCTGTGGGGCTTTTGTTACAGCCTCCACGTGTAAGGGTGCAATAAATCGCTTATTACCAATTTTCATCCCAGATACTCTACCTCTTGTTGGCAAAGTTGGAGCTTTTCTTTGTTGACCTTGTGACCTCTGTGTGCCAGTGCTTGTAAGACTGCCACAGAGTCAGACTCATAGTGCTCTTTTGAGGAGCTACAGGTCAATAAATCGTCAACATACTGTATCACTGTGCTTTGGATGAAGTATTGGAGGTCTTGAGCCAGCATTCTGTTAAAGATGGACGGGCTTTCGCAATAACCCTGTGAGATGCGTGTATATGTATATTGCTGCCTTGTCTCGCCTGTGAGGAAAATGGGTATTGTCTTTTGTAAGGCAGCTGAACATTTGGTCTAAGCTTGATCTGTACTGGCTGTGCTGACTTTACCAGCCCTACGTCTGTCTTATGCTGTGACCACAAACATTCTGGGATTGAGGCTAATAATTCTGACTGTTCTATACTTACCATTTGAGGCGCAATGACCCTGTCATCTAGCAAAACCCTTTCAGCGAAGCCATTGTTTTGTTTGAAATTCTGATTAATTGCTTGTCAGTGGACACATGGATTTGAGGATTGTCTGTTGGAGTCCACTGCTGCTGCTGCCTGGCTTTGGCAGCCACTGGTCCCAAGTCATGAGACCCGTGACTTTCTCCAATCATTAGAGTTAATGTGGCATTGATTGTGGCACCTGAAACCATTGCATCAACTCAGGAGAAAGTGTCACAGTTGCGGCTGCACCTTGCAGTCCCAAGTAGATGTCTTCAGTGATTAGTGAAAATGTTCTTCTGTTTACTTGGTCATCCCAACACATATCATAATCTTCTTGAGATTGGGTTCCATCAAAGTTCAATGTGCAGTGCAGTGCCAGATTTGACTTGTGCATTGGTCCCATCTGTGCTTGAGCCCATGGTTCCTACTGTTGCTATTGGTGTTGTAGCATGGATTGTTCTGGGGTCAACCTTAGCCACTATGCCATTGGCTGTTGAAGTGGCAAGGTGTCTTTTTGTTCCACCATTGGCACCATATGCAAAGGAGAATGATCAGGCAAGCTTATATGCACACCATCCGACTTGCACATTATTTGAGCTTTCAGGGAGTAGAGGATGTCCCTTCCTAATAAGTCTGCAGGTGTGCTGGGAGTGTATAGCAAGGGTGCTACTATTTGTTGTCCTTGGATTAGCATTGGTACTGGCTCTGTCAGTTGTATGACTTGCAATTTTCCAGAGAAGTCCATTCTCTTAACAGATGTTTTGGAGAGGGGGAGACTAGAGCCTTTTTTCCCAGTGCATGAATATGTGGCTAATGTGTCCACCATAAACGGATGTACTGTTGCGTCCATGACGACTGGTATGGTGGGCTCATTGTAAGGATGTGTGGAGGAACATACCATCCCCCTCTTGTTTCTCCGGGCACCCCTATTCTTGCCACTCTGCTGCCGGCCCTTTCCATGGATTGATCGGACAGTCCCTCTTCCTGTGGCCTGTCTGATTGCAGCCCCAACACAAGGTGGCGGTGTTTTGCTGACCACCTCCTCCTGGGGTTTGGTGCTGTTGTTGGTGGGATGGGCCTTGCCAAGTTCATCTTTGAGCTTGGCCTCCACCTGCATTGCCTTTACCTCGTCCTTGTGTCAGATGGTATGGTACTGTAGGTTGTCCAACATGCACATGCACTGGTGGAAGGGGTGGCGGTTGGGTGCTTGGCAGACCTTGCGGTGGCACTGGAAGTGCTGGCAATACCGTTCATGTCTGTTCTGGTATCTGTGTCTGTGGTGGAGTTGTGACCACCTGGGCTTGGATCTTACCTTTCTGGTCTTTGTTCTTCTTGGTCAGTTCTCCCAGCTTATGTCCATAAATGACCATGGCACACACACTGCGTTATTGCCTTTCACCACTAGAGGCATTTGCGTGATGGGGGCATATTCCTTGCCACTTCTCAGTCTTCTGGGTTGGAGCACTTGGGCCTTTAGCCATTGCACCTCTACTTCACACAGCTCGCCTAGCTCACCCCACTTGGCACGGGCGTCTTCTTCGCTTGGTGATTCAAAGTGGCTAGCCTGTGTCCTGCCCCAATGTATTGTCTGACTTCTCAAGTGCTTCCTGTAGTCTCCTGTCAGAACCTGAAGACAAGGCAGAGGAAAGGGATAGAGAGGCTATGTACAGTCTTCCATACACCATCTGCTTTACTCCTATGGGATGCCTCTCCTTTTCTCCTTCATTCTCATCGTCACCGTCCCACTCTTGTAGGGTGTATGCCTTTTTTTTGTTTTGCCTTGATTTGCCTGGTTTTGGCTTTGTGGTTGTTTTGGGTCTTGCTCCTGATCCTGATGTTGCACCCTGTCTCTTTTCTTCATCATTTCTTGCAGCCTTTTTGCGTCTATCCTGTTCAGTGAACTGTGTTTCCCTATCCTGCCTGTTCAGCATTGTTGTCGCTTCATCATAGGGAGATGCTTCATGCCTGCTGCGACATGCACCACCTGATGCCATGCTTTCATGTGACAAGTGTCTTTCTTGATCATCATTTTCTCTTTCCCTCTCTTCTATTGGTGGTCTGTCTCTTTCCATTCTTAGTCTTAGCTGTCCCTGATCAGTTTCAACTCCATTTCTCCTGTCATTTCTCCTGTCAAAACCAAACTTCATTTTCTTCGCTATCTTACTGTGGTGACGGGGAGCTGTCCTAATCTAAATGGGTTTTTGTCATCTGGATAAGGTGGTGGATCTGAACTCAGCCCTAGCCACTCATTCCCTATCTGTCCTTTTTCTTTGTCATTGTCCTGTTTCTTGTCTTGTGCACTTATCAGTTCTCTGGCCACTGTTGTCCTCCAGCTGTTCTCTTATTCCATTTTTTCATGCACTTCAAAATCTGCTTCTTTTTGTCAGGATGTCTTTTAATGATCAGGTCCACCCTTGCCTGTATCAGATTTCTTCATCTTTCCCACTTGTGCCCCCATATATCCTAGTCTGGTGTACTCTGGGTCAGACCTAAGAAGTTCTGGTTCTTATCAGTGCTATCATTTTTCCTGCAGTTATTGCAGCTTTGTACTTTCTCTTTGAATTAAGCTCGATCGTTAATCTGTCAGGGCCGTCAGGCTCGGTTGCAGTTTTAATAATGTCTCCCTACTTTCCTGTCTCCCATCTGACTTTCCTGGCTGCTATGATGTCTACTCGCGGATTGATTAACAACCTGTCCTCTCCTTCAATAGCAAAAACCCTCTGGTATTCCTAAGAATGGAGCAAGGCGGAGAGTTGCTACTCCCTCTGGGTCTTGGCAGAGTCCATCCAACACCAACCCAACTGTGTTTGCTGTCCACACTCTTTTTAGTAAAGGAACCCACAAGATGTTTGGAAAGTCCGCTTGCACTCTCAAAGGTTTTAGGTTGATTAACTGAGTATTTTGATAACTTTCTTTTCCACTTGAATCTAGGTACGTTCTTTCTAGCCAAAAATATGTCCTGATCCCTTGTGTTTCAATATCATTCATCAATTCTCTATCACAGGTGGACCAGTACTGCTGTCACTCCATGGCAGTCACTCTGCCCAGTCCTGACATAAAAGTGTATTTATGCACTGCATTCTGGTGACAAATAATAGAATCTGCAGTGTCTCTCACAATGTGGATAACACCATCCTCTTTTATGCATAGCCACAAAATTGCACCTTCAAATGATCGAAATGGCCCGTAAGGGATTCACTCTAGAGTAAAAGTCCAACATACAGGTTAACCTCCATGTCTCAGCAGTTACAGTTCTGCTTCAGCACTCCTACCATGAGTACTCCACACCACAAATTCTCCCACACTGACTGTGACTAGGCAGAACTTTATGTAAGACTTTTTGGCAAAGCGTTCAAACGGTGTTGGTGGTATTTTGAGCAAGCAGTATATACATTTATTGGGATACCCTAGCTTAAATGAAATCAGTTCTTTCTCAGCTTCTTTGCTGTGAGTCTTCCAAACCACACAACTGCCCTCGCAGACCTTGATGATGTCTATTGTTTCACTGATACAACTCCGATATTACATGCACTTTGCTTGTTTTGTTTGTCCAAATTGTACCTGGTGCTTTTCGCCAGTTTCCTTTTTCTAGTGCCCATTTTGTCAGCTGATTCAACACATATGACTCACTCATTCACACACTTATTGTTAGCACTTTCACACAACTCTGGATTCAGCCCTGTAATAGCATTATCTCAGACCTCAACTGGATCCAGCCCTACTATAGCGTTACCTCAGATTCTGGCAAGAAAACTACTCATCCGTTCAGACCTTCCCTTCTCTGCTTCACTGCATCAAAGACAAGCATTAGCCATGAATGCTTAGCTGTCTGCCCGTTCAGACCCATTCTGTGATTATGCCAGGATCCAGCCCCGTAATAGCCTCAACTGGATTCTGCCCTATTACGGCGTTATCTCAGGCTGCGCACAGAATGGCTGTAGCCACAGATGCTATAAATCTTTGCCAGCCTGGCAGACCTCACCTGTCACACAGAGTGAGCGTTATCTGCCAGGCTTCTTACACAGCTAAACTATCCCCTAATTAATGCCTTTTACTGCTCTAGTTAGAGTTAGTTTCAGTTTCATTCATTCATTCATACACACCACAATTTTATACCAGACTCTTGCACAATCTAGGTTCTTTAGAGGAGAGGCCGTATACTTCCCTTCGCCTGGGCGGACACACGCTGCACTCAGAAACAACCAGCAATTGCAAAAGGTTCTGCTTACCTCTAGGTTGCGGCCACCGCTGTTTCAAGCCTCAGAGGTTCCATCCAAGCGTCAGGTTTCCTCGGCCCCTCCTGGCTGGCTCGCCAATTTATGGGGGAGAAAGATCTTCACCTTGGGCCAGATGGGTTCAGGTCCTCTGCCCCACTTTCATTAATAAACAGTACTGAGTGTTCAGTACTGAGTCTGCAGGTGCCCTCCACTTGGTCAACCTTGCCTTTCTGAGACACCATTGTTTTTGGATTCTAGGAGTTTTCCAGATGGGTGCGTACATTTTCTTTTATAGACATTCTCTTATTTTGGACACCATTATAATTTGGAGTACGTCAAAAACAATAAAAAATAAATGCTTTATTGCAATATAAGTGATTATACAAACGTGATTATTTATATTGTAGTAAAGTTAAACAAGAAAATATTTCCCTCAGAAACCTTACAAATTGGCATGGTTTGTGCATGGCCCAGGACAGAAGGGCTCTGCAGAGAGTGATTAGTGATTAGTGATATCGGTGAGGTGAGGTACCTGCATAGAGCCCAAAAGATACTAAAAGACAATACCCACCTCAGTCACAGCCTGTTCACCCAGCTTCCACCTGGCAAGAGGTATAGAAGTATCCAATGTCATAACACCAGAATCCAGAGCAGCTTCTTTCCTCAGGCTGTGAGACTTTATCCCCCTCTGTGTTTTTGTGTGTGTGTGTGTAGCAAAATGGGACTACAAGTGTAAATTTCGTTATACAACCCTTGAACTCCTTGTATGGTTTGACCATGTCCTCGATGTAGGATGGGCCTGAGCCTGTCACTACACGGTAGGCAAGTACCAGTGAGGAATGGAGTGAGTGCAGTAATCTAGGCGTGAAATGACAAGAGCCAGGACCAGAGCCTGCGTCGCCTCCCTCTTGATGTTGTAGCAAATTAATCTGCAGGAGCGGGTTGTCGCAGCAATGTTGGCAGCAAAGGACAGCTTGTCTTCCAGTGTTACACCCAGGTTCCTTGCAGTCCGAGCCGGGGACACCGCAGAATTCTCAATGTTAATAGAGAGGTCATGGATGGGAAATGCCTTCCCTGGAAGGAAGAGCAGCTCGGTCTTGTCGAGATTGAGCTTCAGGTGATGTGCAGACATCCACTGAGAGATGTCAGCTAGACATGCATGTGTCATGTTGCCACCTGGGTTTTGGACAGGCGAAAAGACAGAATAAGTTGAGTGTCATCTGCATTGCTGTGTGGATGACAGAGCCGAGTGACTTGGTGTAAAGAGAAAAGATGAGGGGACCCAGAACAGAACCTTCAGGGACCCCAGTAGTGAGGCTACAAGGTTCAGACACAGATTCTCTCCAAATTACCTTGTAAGTGCGCTCCTTGAAGTAGGATGTGAACGGGGAGAGTGCAGAATCTGAAACTCCACTTCTTGGAGGGTGGAGGGGAGGTTTTGGTGGTTCACTGTGTCAAACACTGCCAAAAGATCCAGCAGGATGATGACGGAGGACAGGGAGGGTGCTCTTGTACGCTCACGTGTTTTGGAAAAGAATGGCAGATGAGAGACAGGTCTGTAGTTCTTTACATCAGAATCGTTGAGTGTAGTTTCTCTAGAAGAGGGTTCACTCTTCTTGCTTTAAGAGTGTTTGGAAAACAACCAGTTGTGAAAGATGTATTGATGAGATGGGTGAGAAAAGGAAGGAGGTCAGGAGCAATATACTGAAGGAGGTGAGAGTAGGTAAGATCAAGAGGGCAGGTGGTTGGGGATGGTGGGAGGTAGCCAAGGTTAATACCTTGTTGGGAGAGAGGGGTGAAAAGGAAGTAGAAGGAGTAGGAGAAGACGAGGTGGAAAACATTGAAATTGATTCCATAAGTGTAGCTGCACCAAAAATTAGCTGAATACATCTCAAACTTGGACCTAAAAAAGTGGGACATTTGCAAAATAACCTTCAAATAATCTTCAGAAAGGACTCTAAAGAAGATGTAACGGCACTGGTTAGCAAGAAAAGAAGAAGAAATATTATCTTTGGATATATTTTTCAAATAAAAAAACAACTAGCTAGCTATCAACTGTCAACTGTTAGGCTAGCTGTCAACTGCTAACTGCTACCTGCTCCTGAAGAGGTTCCAGAGGAGAAACTGTACCAAAAGCCTAACAGAAGAGTTATTTTATGAAGACAAGAAGATAAATTAAAGGCTCCTTGTTGGTAACATTAGAAAAGCTAGCAAAGTATATAGTTAGCCTAACTCCCCTTGGAGTAAACAAGTGGTCACCATGGAAACCAGTGCCTACACTTTATGTTGTTTATATGCCTTTGAAGAGGCATTCCCCCTGTTTAAAGCTGAGGTGGACACCAAGAGGATCAATGTCTCCCCTGACAATGAAGATGAGGAGAGCCCAGTAGAGAACCCCACCACCTTGTCCATCTCTGCCCCTCCCACATCTGCCAGCTCCACGAACCAGCTGGGAGCTGAAGGAGAGTATGGCCCTGCCGGAGCTGGACTTTGCTGAATGCAAAGAGCTGACTCAGGCAGACAACACTCTGCAGCAGCTAAAAGAGGAGGTCCAGCAGCTCAAGAGAGACAACGAGGCACCTGACCTCAGGGGAAGTCTAGAGGCACTCAAACAGAAGAACAGTGTGCTCTGTGCTCAGTTAGCCAAAGTGAAGGAGGATGCTGAGAATAGAGAAAGGAGCTTCACCAAGCAAGTCCAACACCTGACAGACCAAATCTCATCAGTCCCCACAGTGAAGTGTACAGAGATACAGACTCTCCCCGCCAGTGTCCCAAACCCCTGCCTTGTCTCTGTCCCACCATCTCTGCTCTGCGCCCAGCCCAACAACACCCTGGCACCTCCTGATACATCCACACAGCCAGCTGCCAACAGCTGGCTCTGCCCATCCCAGCTTCCCTCCACTCAGCCTGAAGAGCAAGCCCCACAAGTGGTCCTGCTGGCTGATTCAAATGGGAAATTCCTGGACAAAAAAAGCTTTTTCCTGGTAAGAAAGTGGTGTCTAAATGCTGCAACACCACAGGCCAGGCAATGAAGCTTTTCAAAAAGGGGACCCTCAGGAGCCCTCAGTGCCTGTGATCCACACAGGAACAAATGACCTGCACAGCCTCCGTAAGAACACTGCTGAGGCAGTGAAGAAGATGGCGGGCAAGCCAGTAGGGAATTTCCTGACACCCGCATTGTGGTCTCCACCCTGCTGCCTAGGACAGACACCCCTCCTCATGTCATCCATGACATTAATATGGAGATCAGTAGAGGATGTGCCACCTTACCCAATGTCCACGTGGCCCTCACCCAACCATTGGTATCTGGGACCATGGTTCGAATTACGGGGGGGGGGATTGAGGGGGTCTGACCCCCCTAATTAAGACTTGGACCCCCCCAAAAGAGGTAAAAACAACAGTGGGGGTTGAAACATTTATATATTCTTCTTACCTGTAATCATAAATACTACAATATATTTCGCATATTCATGCCTGGAAGAATTTGGTAAAATGATTTCAGACACCCCTAAAGTTGGACCATACCATTTCTTAACCTTGACGTTAGTTGAATGTCTCGTCTACCTGCCTCACTTCCATCGCAGTGGCTCACATGCCTCACGCAAGCCACCGGAGATGATAGCTCTCTAGCAAGTTTAATACACTTTACTTTCTTACCTTCAGAGTTTTCTGATAGCGCACCCTTTCATTTCCAATGCTGGCTAAATAGCTACCTAGCTGTGCCTATGGCTTGGCATTTCATTAGCAATATACACTCAGTGGCCACTTAAATAGGTACACCTGTACAATCTATATATAATATTAGAAACACCTCTGAATATATTGCAGTCCAGTACAACAGCATCATTAGAAGTATTAGTATAGGTGGAAGAAGTATTCACATCTTTCACTGAAGTAAAAGTAGAAATACCATTGTCTAAAAATACTCATTACAAATAAAAGTCCTGAATTTAAAATGTTAATCAAGTAAAGGTACAGTAGTATTATCAGTAAAATGTACTTAAAGTATCTAAGTAAAAGTACTCATTCTGCAGAATGGCTCCTTTCAAAGTGTTGTATTATTATAGAATATTATGTTATTCTGTGTACAATACAGTACAATACAAAAGTACAATATTTCCCTCTGAGATGTAGTGGAGTAGAGGTATAAAGTAGCATAAAATGGAAATGCTCAAGTAAAGTACAAGCACCTCCTAACTGTACTTAAGTAGAGTATTTGAGTAAATGTACTTAGTTACATTCCACCACTGGCTAAAACATATAATTGAATTACTCTATGACAGTGCCTTGTTTCATCTACGGAAAAACTAGTCCATGCCTTTGTTACTTCTAGGCTGGATTATTGCAATTCCTTATTATCAGGCTGCTCCAATAAGTCTCTAAAGACTCTCCAGCTGATCCAGAATGCTGCGGCACATTTACTTACAAGAACTAGGAAGAGAGATCATATTTCTCCAGTATTAGCTTCTCTGCACTGGCTCCCTGTAAAATCTAGAATAGAATTTAAAATCCTTCTCCTCACCTACAAAGCCCTTAATGNCAGTTGCATTCGATTCAATTTCCTTGAGATAACTATGACCTGGATGAATGAGAATATTCACAGGCTTCTCAGAATGCAGGGTTACTTGAGGTTCCTAGAGTCTCCAAAAGTAGGATGGGAGCCAGAGCCTTCAGCTATCAAGCTCCTCTTCTGTGGAATCAGATCCCAGTTTCAGTTCGGGGGCAGACACCCTCTCCACATTTAAGAGTAGGCTTAAAACTTTCCTCTTTGATAAAGCTTGATAAAGTGCTTGCTCATGGTGGGAATTGTTGGGGCTCTGTAAATAACATTATTAAGAGTACGGTCTAGACCTGCTCTATATGTAAAGTGTCATGAGATAACTTTTGCTGTGATTTGGCACTATATAAATAAAATTGATTGAATTGAATTGAACAGTGTCAAAAAATTGAAACATTATAGGCATCATAAAAGTAGACTTTGTCAGAACAACTGTATTGGATTGTATTAGATTGTATAAGAGTACCTAAGTAATAAAGTGGCCACTGAGTGTAAAATGTCATACCGTATTTCCTCAAATAGTGACCAGGGCCTGCAGAAGGTACCAGGACTTTATTTGAAGCAGGCTTGTATAATGTATTATATGTATTATTTCTAATTCCCT